>AYEL01064735.1:0-43232 GCA_000484575.1 Olivierus martensii | reverse complement strand
TATATATATATATTATAAAATTTCTTATTATTTAGAATTCTGACAAACCTTTATTTTTTTTAACAAAATTAAAAAGGAGATTTAATAAAATTTCTGTGATTTTTCTTTACCAACAATACAAAACATTTTTTTAAATCTCTTCATGATTAAACTTTTTTATTTCAATAGAATTTTATAATTTGTTTTGGCAAATCATTAATCTCAGATTCTGCCACTTATCAATCTTAATGCCACTTATACTTTTCCCAGCTGCAATGCTGTGTGAGTATTAGTCACTAAATAGACTATAACAAACTTATTTACCAACATAATTCCAATAAAATATAAGTTATTTTATCACCATAAATGTCCTATTATTAAATAATTTTATTTATTTTTGGCATATTTTTTATATATTCCAAAAATAACTCTTAATTGACTTTCTTCAGTTCTTAACAATTACATCATTTAAGTGCAAAAGTTTGAATGTAACTTGGAAGATTAATTCTTACTTATTTAATCAATTAGCTGAATTGATAACTAGATCCTTAATGATAAAAACAAAATTTCAATTAGCTTATTGGACCTTTGTAATTCTCATTGTAATTTTCCTTTAGTCAATCGGAAATTTCTATTCAGTTTCATTGAATCAGTAATAGACAACATTCAATGAATCATCAAATAAATACTGATTAGCCAAATATTATCAAGGATCTTAAAAAATTTAAAAAAGAAATTTTAAACTCTGCATTCAAATGATATCAATCTTAAATAATCTCAGCTTTTAAAATTATTGGAGGATTTTATTAGCTTCATATGAATTTTTTTTTACACAGTGTTATAGTTTTAATTATAAAATAACAATAAGAATTCTTAAATATTTTTTAACTGTTTTTTTGAAAAAATGAACTATTATAAATACCACGTAGATAAGCAACTTGCTCAATACCATATATACAGGGTGATTCAAAACTTATCGTTCAAATTTCGTGGGGAAGTAGGGAAGACGTCAGGAAACCGATTTCACATAAGAAAGTGTGTCCGCAAATGTACGCGAGAGGGCACGTGATTACCTGAACCAAACATTCGGAGCTCGATGGATCTTCAGAGGTGGACCGATCGCTTGGCCAGCCAGATCACCGGATTTATCGCCCATGGATTTCTTTTCCTGGGGAGCCATGAAAGACCATGTGTACGAGACCCACGTCGACAGTGAAATGGACTTTGTTGCACGAATAGTGGCCGCTGCAGGATTTGTCCATAATATGCCAGGCGGTTTGAAAATGTCCGGCGGTTAATTCAGCGGCGTTGTGAATCCTGTGTTCGTGTAAATGGTTGCAATTTTGAGTACCTACTGTGAACCTGTACTTTACCATCCATTTGCTCCTTGTTGGAATAAAGGTCACATTCGTTACCACTTAACTGTACTGTTTCCTTGTGTTCACTTTACTTGTCTATTTTGTTTATGTAGATGATGTTTGCGGACACACTTTCCTATGTGAAATCGGTTTCCTGACGTCTTCCCTACCTCCCCACGAAATTTGAACAATAAGTTTTGAATCACCCTGTATATTAAAACAGCTCAATTAGCAAGTTCAAACAAAATTTATTGCAGTATAATGTTTTCGGACTGCACCTCAGTCCCTCTTCAGTACTGTTACACACAATTTAATATTCTCAATATTCTTCTGAAATTATTAACTTGTGTGTAACGGTACTGAAGAGGGACTGAGGTGCAGTCCGAAAACGTTATACTGCAATAAATTTTGTTTGAACTTGCTAATTGGGCTGTTTTAATATATATATGAACTATTATATCAAATATTAAAAATATCTGTTATTTATAAAAAAAAAATCTATTTCTGTACTATTAAATTAGAAATTTTATATTTAAAAAACTGAGACAAAAGAACTTTCAAATAAAACTATACTAATATTTTAAAACTTGAGGAACAAAAAGCTCCTGAAAATATTACCTTATTTTAACAATTTTGCTTTATATTACCTGTAAATTTCATAATAAATAAACAAAATTCATAAATTCAAGTTTCAGAATCTGAAGAACTGTAATCTAATCCGAGCAAATTGCCTTTCTTTTCTAATGAACTGTCATCTAATCCGAGCAATTTGCCTTTCTTTTCTAATGAACTGTCATAATTATCTGATTGTTGCTGTGGTTCAACTTGGTTGTTTAAGTTTTTTGAAATCATATTTTCTGATTGTTGCTGTGGTTCAACTTGATTGTTTAAGTTTTTTGAAATCAAATTTTCTTCTTCTTTATTTAAGATTCTATCAGTTATATTTTTAGTTTCTGTTGTTTTAAATTTTAAAGGTAGATCTAATTGATCTAAGTTAACATTAGTATAACTAATTTTGCATTCTTCAGTTTCCAGAGAATTTTCTTCTAATATTGGTGTTTTTATATGAACAAAAGTGCCTTTATCACAAAGAAAATTTCCTGAAATTTATATAAATAAATTTAATTAATAAATGCTATATTTTTAAAACTTTATAATATATAATGCAACAATATTCCTTTAATCTGAATGCTTTCCTAAGGCAAATATGATAAAAAGATGCTTAAACTACTTAATCACCAAAATATGAAAAAAATATAAGTTTTATCAGAGATGGATTTATACACACATTATTTAAAAATTTTCAAAACTGTATTCAGAAGAAATTAAAAAATGTTTTATGCTTGATAATTGATTTGTTTATAATTATTTTAATTTTTTGTCCAGTACAATAAAAATAAAAAAACAGCTACACTATTATTATAGAAATAATTCCTTATACAAGGTGTTCCTAAAACATCTGCCCAAATTAAATTACAGATGCTACTCGTCGAAACAAAGCAAAAAGTCCATATGAACACGAGTTTGAAAATGTTTCCTTTTCAATATAATACAGGGTGTAAAAAAGCATACTATTTAATATACTTATTAGTCTCATGATGGCTGTAGTGAATTGTGGTTTTCAATCAGCTGTAAAAAAACAAACTGTACATTAGCCACAACAATGTGCAAGTTACAAGGAAGGTCTGCAAATGGTTAAAAATAACTCATGATTTTGCTCTCTTCTGATGTATATGACCTATGCTTTTATACCTTCTGTTATCTTGAAAAGAAAGCATTTTTTGCTTATATTTATTTGAATTTTTTGCTTTGTTTTTATGAGTAGCATCTGTGATTTAAATTTGGTCAGATTTTTAGGAACATCCTATATATATAAAGAGATCTGTTTTAAGAAATACAATTTATAACAAATGATATTTGAAGAAATATATTTCTAAGGACAATTTTTCTGGCTTGCTAACTTAAGAATGTCACACAATCAATCAGCTGACTTATTAATAACTTTAGCTAATAAAACTGCTTTTTAGGTTGTGTTATTTATACACACACAAATTATTGAAATTATTTTATCCTTGTTTATACAGGTGGAAGTCTGTACACCTCCAAATAACTTGATAGATATCATAAATTTAAAAAATTTGTTAATGCCAACAAATAAGAAGTCATGGGTTGGCTACATGATGGTGACCTTCAAATGAAGTGATTATGCAAATGAAGACACTTGCAAATTCTATCTCATAAATTGCAACAAGGAAAAATTTCCAATTACAACTTATTCAGCATTCAATTCAGCAAAAACTTTAAAAAACTTCATCACAATCAGATGAACAGTTTGCCCAAAAATCAAACAAAAACATTTTTACCTACAAATCATGTCACATGCCCTTCCACATCTGGTTCTGAAAATTTCTAAAGATTTCCACAACAGCTTCATTTTTCTGTTCAACTGGCATAAAAAGCTACATTCAAAGTGCATACACAATCAAGCTACATTCAAACACACAAAATTCAATGTACATGTACAATACAATGGCTGAATACACACTTAATGAAATGACTGCCACGATCATATGCCATGATGCTGCTAATGCAAATGTTGCTGCTGCAGCTAGACTTTATCAGAAAAGAATCCTTCAGGACAAACACTTAGATCTATCATATATCAATTTCTTGAAACATCCAAAATCAGGTTGCCCCAACAGCATTCATTTATGAGGCCACAACAGCTTTCATTCTTGCATAATAATAGTAGAGGATCTTCAAGATTATCATTACTGCTTATACAGAGATTTCTACTGACACTCTAAAGGCTGTGAGGAACTCCATTCGACATCAAGCTCAACTGTACTTGGGTGTTGATGGAAGACATTTTGAGCACATTCTTGATTAGTTTTTTCTTGTTGATTAGGGTCTGTGTTTTCAGTTTATTGATTTGGGATATGTTTTGGTGTTAGTTTGTTATTTATATGTCAGAAATAAATATCAATCCTTTGCATATAAAAATGTTTTCATTTCATTTTTGGGCGAACTATTCATCCAATTTTGATGAAGTTGTTTTAAATATTTCTTTGAATCCCTCTGCTTCTGCACTACTGTAAAATAGTAAATTCAAAACTAGCACAAAACTGCAGAAATTACTTTATTTGACAAATGTTTTCAACCTTCCTTCGGGGTCATCATCAGGTCTTTTTTTAAAGTGTTCAGAACTGAATGGTGAACAAGTTTGTAATTGGAATTTTTCCCTATATGTTACAGTTTATGAGATAGGATTTGTAAATATCCTCACTTGCATATTCAGTTCATTTGAAGATTCAGGTAGCCCACCCATGACTTCCTATTTGTTGGCATTAACAGATTTTTTAAATTTATGATATTTTTCAAGTTATTTGGAGGGGGTACAGACTTTTCTCCACTCTATATAATTAATGCAATTTTAGCATATTTGATTGAAAAATGGGTTTCATTTTTGTACTTAGGAATTTTTTCTTTTCATTTGAATTAATGTGAATTTTGTCTCTGATCTATGAGAACTTGATTTAAAAACATTTTTCAGGTATGCATTACTTTTATAAATCAAGAAAATAATGTTTTTTTATCTTGATTACTGCACTTCATATCATTGTTAGACTATTGAATATCTTTACAAATAATAAACAGCTTCAAAATGAACTCAAAATCAACTTTTAATTAATATCAAAATACTTTCAGGCATTACAACCCATCATCAGTGCAACAGAATAATATAACAGAATATTTAAAATCTTTCAGCAGTTTGGGAAAACCTTATTAGTCAGATAAAAGAAACATACTATTAAATATTAATTATTTTTTTAATGTAAATATGTCAATTAGATTGTTTATACTAATATTTTGTGTAACTTTTACTCTTATATTTGTAAAATCATCCTATGTTTAACTACTCCTATAATTTTAAATTTAATATACATTTAAAAAATTACATTTTGTTCTATTATTTTAAACGTTGATATATTATTCTATTTTATTCTGTTGCCTGAAAGTACTTTGGTATTAATTAAAAATTTATTTTGGGTTCATTTTGAAACTGTTTATTATTTGTAATATTATGCTGAACCTTGATTTATTTTATATTGAATATGCTATTAAAGTAAATGTTTTTAATCAATGTTTGTTAAGATCTAATATAATATAATGATTATACGAGGGTAATTCAATAAGTAAGTTACAAATCAAAGTTGTATTATGAATATACGAGGGTAATTCAATAAGTAAGTTACAAATCGAAGTTGCGAGCTTCGTTTTTTAATTAAGTGCGGGAAACTGTCACCGCTAGATAGCAACGATCTAGTTTTATTGTGACGCACAACGATCGTTCTGCGCATGACTGTACAAGATGGCGGCGCCACTGAGTACATGTACCATGATAGAACAGCATGCCATTGTGCGATCTTGAAATTGTTAACCCCGTTAATTTACGATCGGGTGTGAAGTGACGTTCCCCAGCGGCCTCCTGGGTCTCTGGATCCCATACCACCCCTTTTTTTCCAAAAATGACTTACATTAGTAAATCTATTTTTAGGATAGACTTAAGTACATGGACCCACGCATACAAATGTGGGCTCTGAATAGTTATACATAAATTGATATATATATACATATATATATTTCTAAATGTACACATTAGGTTTGTCCTCTGAGATATATATATAATTGCTTAAGAATATTCTCTCTCCAATATACACGGGTGAATGCGATCCAACTTTCGTGGATATCGCATTACGTAAGGTAATGATTCGATAAAGGAAAAAAGGAAATACGTTTTATAGTAAGTTAAATAAATTAGCATATTTGTAGAATTAATAAAAGATAGATATGCATTAAAATACAAAAATAGATTGACGTATAATAATCGTATAATCCTTTCACGAATTTATGGATTTGAATAATTTCTATTTAATACGTTTCTATCGAGTTGCCAACAATATCGCTAGTGTGTGTTAGCTTTAACCCGTTTGGTGACCCGTCTTCAAGTTCTCCCCCGCAAAGTAATTATTACTTCCGGTGAGAATACTCGTTCCGGCTGGGAACCAAACGCTTGTATGTCAAGGTCGTTGTTCCCAGCAACGGTGATATTGTTAAAATGGGTGTGCGATAGCAGCAAAGACTTGCAAATATTTTCTTAATATTATGGATACGATTACTGGCATAAATATAAAGCTATTCATTTCAATTTATTCAATCATATTCTTATTTTTATTCCAGCTATTCATTTTTATTTATTCAATCATATTCTTATTTTATTTTTATTCAATTTATTCAATCATATTCTTAATACATGACACTTTACTAAATTTTTTATATTAAATTATTTTTATATTTTAAAAATTTATAAATTATTATTAAATTAATTCAAAAAATTTTCTGAATTATTTTAAAATATTAATATAACTTAAAAAATCAGATTTAAATCTAACAAAAAATATATTATTTTTAAAAATTACTAATAGAAAACAAATACAAAAAAGGAAATTTAAATATTTAATTATGGTATAACTTTGAATGTTAAATATTTTATATGGCTAAGTAAATACTTCTTTAAAAAATGTATAAATTATCTTTGCTTATATAAGTTAGTTGTATATGAAAATTTTATGATATCCTTTTTTCTTTATTTTATGAACAGAGGTGTGTTGTGAACATGTTGAAGGAGGAATGTACATTGGACCTGAATTCCTTCTTGGACAGGTGTATGATGGAACATTGGGAATGGAGGAAGGAGAAACTGTCGTGCTATACAGACCTGTCTATGTTTGTGTCCGGAACAGGGGAAATCCTCAACCTTCCAATGCAATTTTGCGAAGCAACAACGAAGCTGGAAGCAGTCGACAAGAAAAAACAGCACTGGTGAGTGAATCTAGGGCGTAAGATGTGGAGGTAGTGTCAAGAGCACGGGACCAGATTTAGATGTGAACTAAGCCACACGATCAACTAACTTCTGTCCAATACAACACATGGGCAAAAAAAATCGCTCATCTCTACATAGAGAACTAAAAACTAGCCTGTAATCAAGTTCAGACAACAAAATAAGGTGTGCCTCTTTTGGATAAAGTAGTTTACCACAAGCCTTACACCTGACACCATCTCTACATATTCACACTAGGCCACAGCTATCTGTGTGTAATTATCCAGGTGTTTGTAGAAGCCTTATCATTTCTTCCACAGAATCAATATTTGTCCTCTATTAGCTAAAACTAATCAGTGTTAATTGATGGTGCAGCTATTGGACTCTTATCCACACAATGTGCAGGAATAGTTGCTTGTATCAATAAGCCACATAGAATTGACAATTTCCCAACATTAGAACTAGTCTTACTTGGGACCATAGTCACCACACAGAATAATTTTTAAGAGTCACATTTGCCATCATTCGTGACATTCTCTAGTATCTGTCTATAAGCTCTGTCTGAACTAGAAATTAACAGATACTTATATCTGACATAAAAGCACACAGTAATATACATAGTTAAGTATATATACTGTTAAAGTTGACAACGAAATGAGCATCGTATTTTTAATCCTTCAATTTAGGAATATCAATAAGAATACCAATGTTATTTTCACAGATATGGATGATATTTAAAGAGTTGGGTGCTTTTGATGTTATTGTTGATGTTTGTATATATTTCTAATGCCTGTGGTTCATTATTTAGTGTCCCAATCAGTAAGTATAAAAAAATATTTCATAGTTTTGTTGCACGTAAAATCATGTTAAAAACAAATTAGTAATTAGGTAGTGTGAACTGTTAGTGAATGACAGTGATTATAATGGCACAAATATAATCATTAGTGTTGAAAATTTTGTGCTACTTACAAAAATACTTTATACAGCTGTTATATACTGTCATGTTGCAGTGTAAGAATCTTATTTATTCATTCATTCATTTTCTAAACTCATTACAGCGACAAATCATGAATTTTGTCATTTTCATAGTACGCAGAATTTCTGCTTTATCAGATACTTATCAAAATTCATCTCATTATCTACTATTAATCCTTTTAAACTAATTTTTGATTCAAAATTTTATCAGAGAATAGTTTTAAAATTTTTGGAGAAGTATTTAAATAAATTTGGAAAAATTTATTATTTCACTGCAAAATATCCATTTATTTTTAATTTAATCGTTAGAAAAAATTTTGCTGTCTTTCACATCAAATTTAAGAATATTTAATCAATTATTTTATATTATTACAAATACTTAGTCATTATTAATAAGAAGAAATTCAAAACAGCTAAATAAAAGATTGGTATCTGAATAGTGTTTATTCTGTATGCTAAATATCTTGTGTATTGTCTATTTGTTTCATGAGATTTTTATGCAATGCATTTAGTTGCATTTTGTAAAATTCTATCTTTACAGGCTATTGCCACATATAAAAGAAAATTTGAACAGAAAAAAATTAACATAAATATATCTTCCAAAATGATGTTATTTATCACTGTACTTTTTTAATCTTGCATGATTATTTGATGTATGATATATAAAAGTTGTTAAATTTAATGATGAAAATAAAACTTTTTGACAATTAAGTTTTAATCTTGTATTGATGGATTTATTCATTCATTTATTCAGCTTTTTTTATAAACTTATTTAAGCAAAATTTATTGATATGTTTTTTGATTTACAAGGTATATTATAAGATAATTTTTGCTTTTTTTATAAATGATTTTCATTCATAATAATCATCAATTATTAGCAATTATTTAACTGATAAGAATGAATCTATTCAACTTACTATTTATTATTTACAAATTTTGAATTACTAAAAATCCAATATTTATTACTTCTTGACAAATATTTTTCTTCATTTATCCATTAAATGTTAAATCAAAATTAGCTGACTGTTTTGTCCAAATTATTTTCAAAAGAAATATTTTTCATGCAAATAACATTTTAATTTGTCGGCGGTTATCCTTGACTGCTATAAGCGTTTCATTTAAAGCAGGAGCTTGTATTTTAATTTGTCGGCGGTTATCCTTGACTGCTATAAGCGTTTCATTTAAAGCAGAAGCTTGTGCATCTAATATATGTATTATGCTTTTTTGATTAGTTTCTATTCGGGAGATTCTTTCATTTAGACCTTCGACTTCATTAGATGTCGCGATACCGAATAAAAATTTTGAAAGTTTCCCTCCTACATCTATCAATGCTCGTTTTCCCCTACCATCTAATATATGTATTATGCTTTTTTGATTAGTTTCTAGCCGGGAGATTCTTTCATTTAGACCTTCGACTTCATTAAATGTCGCGATACCGAATAAAAATTTTGTATCTCCTGTCGCTTCAATAACATTTTAATTTGTCGGCGGTTATCCTTGACTGCTATAAGCATTTTATTTAAAGCAGAAGCTTGAGCATCTAATATATGTATTATGCTTTTTTGATTAGTTTCTAGCCGAGAGATTCTTCATCTAATATATGTATTATGCTTTTTTGATTAGTTTCTAGCCGGGAGATTCTTTCATTTAAACCTTCGACTTCACTAGATGTCGCAGTACCGAATAAAAATTTTAAAAGTTCCCCTCCTACATCGATCAATGCTTGTTTTCCCCTATAGGCAGGGTCTAAAGTCACCAACGACTTTAATTCTCTGTACTCGGCATCTTGTTCTGTCAGGACTCGGTCCAAGTTTCCCACTTCGGCAGTGGTATAATTTCAATACGAGTTTCTAATCGTCGCCATTTGCACCTCTCGCGTCAGTTGTATTAGACCTTCCACATGTTCTCGCATTCTTAGTAATTGGGTGTCGTATTCCTCGAAGGATATGTCGACTACAAGGATCCAACGGCTCGTTGTGAGGAGAAAGTTTCCCTGGTTGGTGAAAACAATTCCTTTCTTCAAGCTCGAGTCGTCAGCTATGCTGTTAGCCATAATTATCAGCGTAATAGCCAACATCCTTGTAATATCCATCTGTAAATAAATCACAAAAGTTGGTTCCCTTTTCTATTTATTGTGGACACGTTTAAAATTTTATCAATTTATATTTATCTGTGTTAGAGAACGGGTCGGCCTGAATTGAAGTTGATTTACATATCGATTTGACACGGGACGTGATTACGATTGGCGGTGTTAGAAACCCATGGTTCTTCGTCGACTGGACCCCTACTCCTCAGCGCATAAGTATGCGAGGATTGCGGCTGATTTTCCGTAATTGAGGATGTCTCATTGGACTCATCCGTCGTAGCCAAATCGGGTCAAGGAAGAAAATATAATTTCGTCCCATGGATCAACCTCTGGTTCGAAGGTTCGGTTTGGATCCGAGTCGGGTCGAGGGGGAATGGTGTCCGCTTCCTTGTCCCGAGACTCGAATTCCATCCGGGCGACAGCGGGTTTCAAACGATTTGCATGTACTAGAAGTCGCTTTTTCGTTTTTATCTCCTCAATAACATAATTTACTGGGCTTGTTTTATCAATAATCCGGTAAGGAGCGGTATATCTTGGGTAGAACTTTTTCTTCGCGCCAGGGGGCACATAAGTCTGATTCAAAAATACTCTGTTTCCAATCGAAAATTTGTAGGGTTTATTTCTGCTGCTGTGGTATATTGTCCGCTTCTCAGCTGCAGCCTGTGAGTGTTGTAGAGCCAATTTGTGAGCACTTTTAAGTCGAAGCTTTAACTCCATCACGAAGTTCTCTCCAACGTCATACACTGCAACATTAGGGCTGGTGATGACATCAAAAGGGTAAACTGGATCGCGACCGTACAAAAGATAATAGGGACTGTCAATTGTAAGCAAATGTCAGATATGGCAACATACTTCCCACTGTGTTTGATCTTTCTGTACATAGTGCACCAGCATATCTATCAGTGTTTTGTTTAGGCGCTTGACGACGCCGTTGCAAGCTGGACGATAAGCTGTTGTTAGAAATCGTTTTATTCCCAAACTTTCGGCAGCCTCCTTCATAATTTTGCTCGTGAAGTTGCTCCCCCTGTCAGTGAGTAAGTATTTTGGGGTCGTATATCGTAAAACTACATTAGTTACGAAGGCCTTGGCCACTGTTTTTGCCGATATCTCCGGCAGTGTTATGCACTCCGCGTATCGACTGAAATGGTCAATGAAGACAAGGATGTATTTATTTCCCTGACAAGTAATCGGTAGTGGACCCACAATATCTAGAGCTGTCCGTTCAAAAACCTGCGTTACCTCTGGAAAAATTTGTAACGGGGCCTGATGTTGGTTATCCTGTCGTCGGCGCCGTGCGCATTTTTCGCAGTATTTCAATATGTCCTTTCACATATTCGGCCAATGAAACTGTCTTTCTAATTTCTTTCGCATTTTCTTGGCACCAATATGGCCCGAGGTAGGTGCGTCGTGGAAAACGCATAAAAAATATCCGACTAAAGATTGAGGTACCACCAACTGGTGCCACACCTTGCGTCGCGTTTGACATTGTTTTGATCGGTAAAGGATGTCGTTACCATCCAAAAAATAATCGGCATATTCATTAGTTTGATTCGAGCCATCAGGTTGAGATAGCTTCTGTATTATATCATTACATTTCGGGTCTAAATTTTGTTGTTCACTGATTTGCTCGATACTATATATCGGCTGATACTGTTCAATTGTACCGATTGAGATTCAACTAGGCGCATCGGCATTATTATGTGTATTTCCTGGTTTATGTATGATTTTAAAGTCGTACTTCTGCAGTTGGAGATTCCAACGTGCCAGTCGCGAGCTTGGATCTCTAACATTTAAGAGCCAGCGTAATGGTCTGCTATCTGTGTGGATCTCAAACGATCGCCCATACAAATAGGGTCGAAAGTATTTTATAGCCCATACAATAGTGAGGCACTCTCTCTCTGTCGCACTATAATTGACCTCCAGCGGTCTTAATTGTCGACTAGCATAGGCAATCGGGAGTTCGCCTCGTGAATCCCTTTGGGAGAGAACGGCTCCGATGGCATAGCTCGAGGCATCTGTAGCCAATATATAAGGTTGCGAGAAATCTGGCGGTCGCAACAATGGCGCCGTCGTTAAGATTTCTTTAAGGTTTTGGAAAGCGTGTTCACAAGCGTCGTCCCAATTAAACTTTGTATCGCTTTTAAGTAATGTTGTGAGCGGTTTGGCTATCTTTGCATATGATTTAATGTGTTGCCGATAATAACCCGTAAACCTAGAAACGAACGCACTTCAGTGTTGTTTTTCGGTCTAGGAAAGTTTACTATACTTTCAATTTTTGCTGAATCTGGACGAATTCCTTCTTCCGACACCTCATGTCCCAAAAATTTTATCTGTCGTTGCAGGAAATGGCATTTTTTTTGTTTTCAGCTTAATTCCGGCTTCCCCTAATCGTTTAAGTGCCATTTCCAACCTCTCTAGATGACTCTCAAGGTCATTACTAAAGACCAAAATGTCATCGAGATAGTTGAGACAAATTTTATTATGCAGCCCATGCAAAATGTGTGTGGCGGCACGTTGCCAGCTTGCGGGGGCGTTTTTTAAACCCATTGGCATGCGTTTGAAGTGGAAATGTCCGTACGGAATTGTGAAGGCGCTTTTTGGGCGACTTTCCAGGGCAAGAGGTAGTTGCCAAAATCAGGAAAGCGTATCCATCGTACTGAAGTATTTAGCCTTTCCAATGAGACTAAGATTTTCCAAAACTAGCAGAATAGGAAATGGATCCTGTGTACACGCATTGTTTAATTTCCGATAGTCTATGACAAACCTAAAAGTTCCATCCTCCTTCTTAACGAGGAGCGCTGGAGCACCCCATGGTGATTGTGAATGTTGATTATGTCGTTTTCCAACATTTCGCCGACTATTTCGTTCATCCTGTCTTTCTGCGCATATGGTATTCAATATGGCGGCAAATAAATTGGGGGGTTGTGCCCGTATTAATTTCGTGTTCACCTACATCGCAATAACCTAGATCATAGTTGATAATTGTGAACACGTGTCGATATTTATATAATAATGCCAATAACGGTTTCTTTTTGTCCTTTCCCATTTTAGTCCAGTCAAAAAGATTGCCGAAATCTTTTTGCGATATATTTACAGCCGCATCGGGCTTTCTTAGCCTATTCCGATCCGCCTGTTCCTTTGTTTCTTCGCTGGCGTGTAGGAACTTTCCCACAGTTTCTTGTTTTTGTAATTTTATGGGGTTTGTGGATATGTTGATTAACCGAACTGGTATTTTTCCGCACGCTTTTGTTTTGGCTAATACGTCCATGGTCATTAGACTCGGCGCATTAAGGGTTTCCGACTCTATTACCCCTAATTGATTCTTTTGACGGACGCCTGTAACCTTTGCCAACACTATGACTTCGGATCTGGGAGGTATTGTTTGGTCCTCCAGCAAGTAAACCGTTTTCACGCCAGTTTGGCAGCTACTCGTCGACAACTGGTTCGAAGAGACGGGTCGTTTCCTACGCGGTTTGTTTACTGAATTAACGCCAGCTTTCGGTGGTATTACAAACCTTGCCCTCGAAGTCTATCTGCGTACCGTTGGCCAATGTTATTCTAGAAGAGTACAGCAAAATTATCAAGTGGTGTTGCGTTATTAAGTCACGTCCTATGATACCGTCGGTTGGAGCAGTTATCCCGGAGTCAACGACATAACACGAATGCTTAAACTGCAGCATCCCAATTTGGAAGGAAAACTCGTGTTTCCCGTATGTCTTAATCAAATGACCTACGACGCTTTGTAATGCAAAATTCGAATCGCGATATTGAGACAAAGATTTGCCCAAAGCATCTACGACTGTTTTTGACAGGAGAGTAACTTTAGCTCCCGTGTAAATTGTCAGATAGATCGATCGGCCGTAAACTATACACTTTAAATTTGGATCCGAATCTCCGAGCAATTTGCATTCACGCATTCCTTTGAACAGAACCGTTTTTCTCTCAATAACCCTTTGATTTTGCATTAGTTTTTCCCCCTTTTGTCTCCTATCATGTGGGGATTTTCGTTCACCTTTCGTTCCCACGGATTACCTAAGGATAACTTCGTCTCACTTTAGTCAAGTGAATATTTTTCTTTTTGGATAATCTCCGGGGTCTAACTTTTATGTCACAGCTAATTTGTAAAGATGATAATGCAGATCATACCAGATTATACGATGAGTAGATGCCGGCGAAATGTTCTGCGTTTGGGCACGTTTTTGTAACAAACAAGAAGGGCTTGCCTGTAAACTGCTATGCTAACGTTCGATGTTCTCAGGAGTTTGGACAGTTTTGAGGGCCGGTTGACTTTTGATTCGATGCACTGGAAGTTATATGGAAGTTTCTTACCCAATTCAATATTGTTCCACGAGCAGGAATAGGATATCGTGGCTGAATCTTGAAATGTTTATAAAAGGCACATTGCACGACAGATTCACTGTAGCGAAAATAGCACTACCGCGAACGCATGATGTTGCTTCGACCAGTAAGATATGATTACTGACCTGTACATGGGATGAAAATTGACACTTCGCACTACTAATAGATGGCGCCACAGTAGCTGTATTTTGTTTTTAGCATGCATTATTCAAATTTGAAATCGTCAAAACATTGTGAAACACCCTGTATAAGAATAATTTGAATAAAATTTATTAGATGTGAATATAATACATAAATTAATAATTTATAGACTTTCCTTCATTAAAAATAATATCAAATACTCTATTTTTCATAGATAATACGAAAAATAGAGAATTAAAATAAGATTTTGATATAATTCTGATTCCAAATTAAGCCAACAGTTATCAATTGGTGTTTTAAGTCTTATATTTAAATACTGTTTTCACATAACATAAACATATCATGTCATAATAAAATATAAATCCTGTAGAAAATTTGTTTAAATTTTCTATAGGATTTAAATCAGGACTATGAGGTGGCCATTCCATAAAATTAGCATGACATTCATATAACCAATACAAATTTGATCTTGATGAGTGAATTGATACATTATCCTGCTAGAGAATATAATTAGGGCATCCAATTTTAGAGCCATAAGGAAAAAATATTCTGTGAGGCCCGCTAGTCCGCTGAGACCACAAGATAGGATATTAAGCTGCTCAACAGGCAGATAGCCTTTCAGCGGCATGTGACGTAGATAAGGACGAGTGGCGAGACGTTAGACAAGGACGGACTCGGAGACATTTGTGAAAACAAACATCATCTTTTATTGGAGAGAGGTTATTTTACAAAGCATAACCCGACAATTTGGGTTGGAGGACAAATACCTTATTACAAATGAAGTTCTCTCCCACGTCGATTGCCGGATGTGTCGACGATGACCGGGTTGGAAGAGCTGGAGACAGTTCCTCAAAGAAGTCGGAATCTGGAGTATGTTAGTTGGGAGGAAAAGGATGAGGGAGTTGGTCAGAAGCTGAACTCTGCCGTTAGATGGCTAACTTGTCTGCTCGCTGATCCTGAAGAGAGGTATCTCGGCCTGGCTGGGTCTTCGACGATGGATCACAAATTGTCCTTTACGGCGTATACGGCCTGCCTTTAGAGATAAGCGAGCACGTCCGAACACTTCGGCGATCTGGAACCAACTGTCTGTTTCTTTTTCGGATTCTGTATTACTAGGTTGGTCAAGACAAAAGAACACAATTCTTCCTGGATCGTCGCTATGACGAAACGTGACTTTTAGTCTACAAGTTCGGATTACGATCGCAACCTACCATTGTTTATTAAATCATCTGCAGGTGGGGTCCATAGTCTCTGGACACGATCCCTCGTCCACGACATGTAAACAGTTTTGTTTTCGGAATTTACAATCTCAGGGATGAAGTTTCGCATTGAGTTATTTAATCCAGTAGATGCTTCGACTATTGTTTCTTATTCTTTCGGAATTGGTGGGAAATAGGAACACCTCGGACCGGCTGGGAGAAGGACACCCTTGCCCGATGTTTATCCCGAAATTGTTAACCCCGTTAATTTACGATCGGGTGTGAAGTGACGTTCCCCAGCGGCCACCTGGGTCCCTGGATCCCATAATTCTTTTAAAGTCTCCAGATAATTTTCAGAATTCCAACAACTCAAAATAAATGCCAAATCTGTTATACCATTAAATTCATATCCTTCCGATACTATTATGGATTCTCCAGCTTGTTGTTGACTAAAAAACGATTTGGCAATTTCCTTAAATCATGCCAATATTCAAGCGACCATCAGAACTATCTACATTCCATTTTTTCTCATCAGTAAAAATTACAGAAAAACATTCATCTATCTATAACATATGCTCACATCCTCACTGTATCCTTACCTTTAAATGTTCCAGTTTCAACAGAACATTGAAAGGAAACAATTTTCTTATTATTGTGGTAAATACCAGATTGAGACATGCTCTTAATTTCAATGGAAAATGTCCTTCAAAATAGAATCACTAAAAATGTTTGCTATCAACAGAACATTGAAAGGAAACAATTTTCTTATTATTGTGGTAAATACCAGATTGAGACACGCTCTTAATTTCAATGGAAAATGTCCTTCAAAATATAGCAAACATTTTTGGTGATTCTATTATTTAATAACATTTCACACTATATCCCAACTTTATTATTCTTCTATCATCCCTGATTGAGGTACATTTAAGTCTACTTGTTCAATTTTAGAGTGAACATTATAATCTTTTGCCAAAATTTTGTAAATACTACTTGGTGTTCTGTTAATAACAGCAGCAATTTGTTTAACAGATCTGCCTTCAGCCAAATAAATCACTATTTCTGTTGTAAATTGTTCTGTTTTGGCATTATTAAATTCTTAAAAGGAGCTAATTTGTATATTCATACAGTTCTCTTATGTAAATTATCCAGTACTCTTATCTGATGACATTACAGTCAAAGTTATTTGTAATTTTAAATTATTACCTAAACTTTCAAGATGTATTTATCATCTCTTTTTCCAAAATTTTTTAATTATGAAAGTAGATTTTACAGCAAATATTTAAAAATATGAAAATTTTATTTTTTAAAATAATCACATCTGAATATATAATTAAATACACACTGTTTAAGGGATTAACCATTTCAAATCAACCAAACAATACAGCCAAACATCCCCTAATGGAGAAAGTCTAAATTAAATTTTTCAAACGATTATTTTTTGAATTAATGCTAAGGTATCACCATCTGTTGCATTAATTAATTAATTAATTAAATTTTGAATTCAGTACTAAGGTGGCGCCATCTTAGTAATTAATGATTATACTATAATTTTTAAATTAATTTTCCCAAAATTTAATTTAAAAATTGTAGTATAATCATTAATTACTAGATGGTGCCACCTTAATAATTAATTAAATTTAGAATTTCGTACTAACTCAACAGATGGTGGCACCTTAGCATTAATTCAAAAAATAATTGTTAGAAAAATTTCATTTAGACTTTATCCTTTAGGGGATGTTTGGCTGTATTGTTTGGTTGATATATAATTAAAATTTCTACCAAATAATTTTTCATTTTAAAATTTAGCAAAGGAATTTATTACCTAAACTTTTGAGACATATTGTATTGATTACTTTATAAATTATAATATCAGCAGTAAATTTTTCCTCATATTACAAATATTGTGTATCATTAAAATGTCAGAATATCCAATATTTAGATATTGTCCTCCAATCTATTCAATTATGTGTTATTTAGGATAAAAAAAGTTTCTAAAAATCATTTACTTTTTAATAAAAACATTGTAAAATTCTCTGCTGCTGATTTTATGAAATTAACAAAAGACCATTCTTGATGAAAAAGACCATTCTTTTTTCCCCAATTTCCTTAGTGATAGGAAAAAGAAATGGAAGATGGTTTTGAAATCAGTTAAGCAAATGTGAATAGTTAGTATAATGCAAACTTCCATTCAAAAATTTTCAATCTGTAGACTTGTGTAATTTAGAAGTTTTTGAAAACCAAAATAAAGCAACTAATGTTTAATAAATACAAGATAAATTTACCGTTCTTCTTGAAGCCTTTCTATTAATTGTTCAGGAATATCTTGTTCAGTTACTGATTGCAATACTTCATCTAAAAAGGAAAAATTATTATTCTAATCATAATCATAATAGAGCTTCCAAACTAACATAATCTGACATATTAAATTCAACTTTACATAAATTTTTGATATACAAAATATTTTAAAATTCATCTTTATAATTCAATATGCAGTGCACTAAGGCAATTATATATGATGTTATATGACAAATGTTATCTCTTGTTATATAAAAAAAGTTAACATATGTCATTAATAACTAATATAATGTAAACTGTACATGCTATAATCAATACTTATAATGTATTTCCAGTGTTCCAAGTCAACTATATATGAAGTGCAATATTTTAATTTTATCAAAAATTAGATAATAATTTATAAAGATGAACTTGATTTAAATAAAATTTGTCTTATGCAGCATTACCATAAAATAAATCCTATTTAGGTTGGGAACTCCTATAGTAATAATCCTTGGGGAACCTGATGATATGAAGTTCCCTAATATGGCAAGATCAAAAAATACTTCCTAAAAATATGGTGTAGAAAGGAAATAAATTATCATCTATAGATAAAACAGACTTCTGCAGTATCTAACCTGGAATGAGCAGCTGCAAATGGATTGTTATCCATATTAAGGGAAGCAGATTTACTTGACCTGAATGCAGTTATAGAGAGCAAAATTTAGTATCTTATGAACATGAAGTTGAGAAGAGGAAGATGTATAGAGCTGCTACTTAAAAAAAAATTGCCAGGACTTGTTGAGAGACGGTACGATTTTTAACTAACTTTTTCGCTGCTGTTGCGTTCATTTTGGTTCACCCTGTAGTTGAAGTCAGATGACTGCTGTAGCATCAAGTAGATTCAGTGAGGATTCCGAACCTAACATGGATAAATCTTGGCGTTTCCCCAGAGTAATCTTAGGATGATTGGCAGAAAAATCAGTGAGACGGCAAACAGAGAACTTAGAAGAGCAGATGAAACAATCATACTAGAATGAGCAAGGTAATAGTACAAGCCCTGATCAAGAGCGGCATGGGCTCTTAAATACCTGTGACCTTTTTCTCACCTTTCCCAGGGAGAGAGTGAAACTGTTTACTTCTTGGAATGTTTGCTGAGCTAGGTATCAACTTCTCGCCCATTCAGCGAACACCTGCACGTATCCTCCACAATTTATTGTTATTGGGGATGAAAGTCCATCCGATGATTGAAATATGACGTGCTATGTCACTGTAGCTCGATATATTTATCTTAACAAGCATCGTTCTCTTCTTTCTTTGGAATTTTCTCGACTTTCTCTCCGTTTGGGGGACAATTTCCTGGCCCTCACAAATTTTTTATTATTAAAATAAACTAATATCAAAACTAATTTTAAAAAATTTTTAATTAAAAGTGATTTGATAAAATTTACAAAGAGCTGATCCATTTATCTGAAATTTATGAAATGGAAACATCAAAAGGTAGTGAGTGCAAATTTACCGACTTTTTCTATTACCGGTAATTTGGTAAAATTTTAAAACAAAACTGGTATACCAGTAAATTACTGGGAATTTTTTAAATTGTGAATACAAAATAAAAATTAATAATAATATGACATTTTAAATTAAAAAAAAAAAAAAAAAAAATCACTCAATCCAAGCAATGGAACCAGATCATCATCAGTCAGTCAACTTGGAACAGAACTTCAAAGAATTCAGTTTTTCTCAATAAGAGTTTTGAAAAGGTAGGTTTTATTTAAATGATATCATAAGAACAACTGTGGGATAATATCACAAGCAATAAAGTGCAAAGATGCCCCAAGATGCTTGAAATTCAAACATATTTTAATCAATTCAATTAGCAATAGTGATTGCAAATTTACCGACTTTTTCTATTAGAAGTAACTTGGTAAAATTTTAAAACAAAACTGGCATACCGGTAAATTACCGGGAATTTTTTAAACCGTGAATACAAAATAAAAATTAATAATAAGACGACATTTTATTTGATTCTTATATACAGTACGTGTGACAAAAGTATATGAAAAGAATTTGTATTCTGAACATAAATAATATAAATAAAATTCAACAATTTTATAACAAATTATAAGTAATACTTATACATCAATAATTTTTCACAATGAAAACAATTATAAAATATATAAAATTAAATACGTGATTTATTTGCCAACATGTTTTAAAAAATAAGCAGGTAAGAAACATAGGTCTAACTGATCAACACTTTAGTCTCCTAATTGTGATCTAATTTTTGTACAAAATAATCCTGCCATAGAAAAAGCTCTTTCAGATTCCATACTAGTTTGTTTAATAATTATTAAAGAATTGTACACTATTTGAATATATTCCCCCCTTATATTTTCTTGTTGATAATACTTGTTCTTTTTTGATGATTTTATTAATATTTATTATTTCTGTTTTCAGATTCCATACTAGTTTGTTTAATAATTATTAAAGAATTGTACACTATTTGAATATATTGCCCCTTATATTTTCTCGTTGAAAATACTTGTTCTTTTTTAACAATTTTATTAATATTTAAAATAAGACATACATAAAACAGCTATCTTCAATATAACTAGTAGAAAATAAATCAAGCACTAAGAAAATTAATTTAAAAATTATAGTATAATCATTAATTACTAGATGGTGCCACCTTAGTATTAAATTCTAAATTTAATTAATTAATTAATTAATGCAACAGATGATGATACTTAGTGCTTGATTTCTTTTCTACTATTTATTAATATTTATTATTTCTGTTTCAGAAGTGGATTATCAATATTGTATTTCTGTTTTCTTTTGATCAATAAGTTAAGTTTCTCTTTCATGGCTAACGTAATTACAGATGTCAAAGGAATTGTGCATACCAAATTTTCAGAATCAGCAAAATTTACCATTTCTGTTTCAACCTGGCTGATCGTAGTATGCGTATCGTTTTTATTGCACAGATATATGCATTCAGTCAATTCCACAAATTTATTTCTGATTGTAGTTTTACATGTTTTATTAAAAATTCCATAATCCTCATCTTCCCACTTATTAAAATCAGTATCGAAAAGATGCTGTGAAATATCTGAATATACAGTTTGTTGTTCTTTTATATGGTATATTAAGGCCTCCTTAAGTTCATTACTCAACATTGTTATTCTGATCAGTTAGTTTGTCCAACATCAATTTTAGTGTAACATTGGTAATATATAAATTAACATTTTCAGAACAGTGTGTTTCAACAGCAACTTTTATTAGTTGAAATGCTAATATTGTATCAGACAACAATTTAAGGTCATTGTCATTAAAATTAATATCAAATTTAAATCTATCAGACTTTTTCTGACACAGTTTTGAATCTTAGAAAAATATTCTAACATAGCAAGCTAGGCCAGATGGCCGAGTGGTAACACTGTCGGTGTGCCATGCAGCAGGACCTGGGTTTGTGTCCCAGGTCTGATAACTCCTGAAAAGTTTTCGAGTGCTGGGCCAGCCCGGCGATCCCCATCCTTCACTATCGGCCACTCTCGATGGGTGTGGGTGCAGCCCATGGTTGGAATTGGCCCCGCCCTTTAGTAATCTCCCTGATTGGAAAGGGGCGTAAAATATGCAAAACATAGCAAGTAAACTATTCCATCGCAATTTACAATCTAGAATTTAGGAAAGTTCCTCACTCATTTCTTCTTTTACATGTTTTTGTAATAGATCATCATTTTTTGCTGGTTTGACTACTTTTCATATTTTGTTTATGAAAGAATGCAAATTTACATTTTGTACAGAACTTGTTTGAGAACTAGTTATTATGTCCTATATATTACTTCTAAAATCCCGCCATTGTATTCAGTATCTCCGTCATATTCTTCGTCAGAGTTGTCAGAATACTCAGAATCATCTTCAGCTGATTCAACAGATTCCGGTTCTTCATCTTCAGTTTCATCTACTACTATATAATTTCTGTTATACAAACTTTGATCACAGCCAACTGGATTCCATAGGCTAAACATAATTGGTGATTTACATTAATAGACCACAGTGCAGCAAATAAGTACAAAAAAGTGGATTATAGTTATGTACAGGGTGCGCCAGCTAAATCTGGACAAAATAAACATAATTAAACAGGGTGTGCCAGCTAAATCCGGACAAAATAAACAATTTAATTAAACCAAAATTATCATTTGCACATTAATTTGGGATCTCTTTAGATTAAAATTGCTCAATGTAATTCCCTTCTGCCTCAATTACTGCCATGATCCTCGACCGGAAACAATGACATGCCCTGTGCAATGCCTACTTGTCCAAGTTCGAAAATGCTGCCTCAATAGCGGCCTGGAGAGATGCCACATTAGGATGTCTCGACCTATTAGAGACCCTTTCAACAACGCTCCATACGTAATAGTCCAAAAGATTCAAATCTGGACTGTTAGGAGGCAGAATTCTTTAGACCAAAACATATCCATGTTGTCTGACGACCAGTTTTGCACTAAATGACTGATGTGCACAGGTGCGCCATCCTGCTGGAAGATGTAGGGTCTCCCAGAAGCCACAGTTTCTATCGAAGTAGTTTCACACAAGTTTCCAGTGAAACTTGGATGGAAACTGTGGCTTCTGGGAACATGCAAGTAAACCTCTTTTGTTACGGTTTCCCCTTTCCAAAGACATGCGGGGCACGATGTCACCTTCACCGGAAACAACAGCTAGGACGTAAACACTGGCAGGAAACTTTGTCCTAGCTATTTACGGGGACATCTTCAAGGTCATAGGCAAGCCAACGGTCATTTCTCCAGTTTACTTTGGCATCAACAGTAAAAATTTTCTGATCAGAAAAAAATCTGATGCATCCTGCAGTTTCATTCTTCATTGAACACAGAAGCAAGTTGCAGCAAGCAACTCTCTTTGTTTTAGCGGCATCAGACAGCATCTGTCGTACTTTTATGACGTAGGACTTGTACCGTAGGTCCTCTCCCGCAATTCGACGCATTGTGGCTTCACTCACAACCAATGTTTTTGCCAACTGCCTGAGAGATTTTCCCTGGGCCTCCACACCCAATGTTTTTGCCAACTGCCTGAGAGATTGCCCTGGGTCCTGAGATGAGCTCTTGAACCCTTTTGGACAACTTCCGGTGTCCTTGACGATCTTCCCCTGGAATGGCTTTTCCTCCCAGAATGGCTCTTCCTTGCCGGGTTGGCAGAACCTTCTTCAGACTTCTCTGAACGGGTTGGGCAGAACCTTTCAGACTTCTCTGAAGCTGCATATCTAGCAGCAACATCATAAATTGTCAGACTTCTCTGAAGCCGCATATCTAGCAGCAACATCATAAGCTGTCATCAGACTTCTCTGATATCTAGCAGACATCATAAAACGTCCAGCGCGAAGGCCTTCGATTATCGCTGCTTTCCGATTATATTTTTCACTCGATCTTAACTGATCAGCTATTTTGTACTTATCCTCAAATGCATTATCTGTCTGGCTTACTAAAACGTCAGCAGCATCGTAGCACTGAGATCAAATATGGCGGGAAATTCAATTTGAAATTTGTCCGGATTTAGCTAGCGCACCCTGTATATAACTTACTGAATTATTGGTAAAAACAATGTAGAATTACCAGTAACAATTTGAGGCTAAAATTCGCAATTTACCGGTAAACCGGTTGACTGGTATTGCAATCCCTAATTAGCAAAATATAACAAATTATTATTATTATTATTATATTGTTAGTGGGCTTGTCATAAATGTTATAGATCAAAATTTGATTTATAATGACATATTCTGCAGATTTTTTCAGTCAACAGCTAATGAGTCCAGTCAGTCCATTTAAAATATAAGACTGAAACACTGTAATGAAATAATTCATGAGAAAACTATGGAAGCAAAAATAGTTCTTGGCCATACAGCCACTGAAGAAATTATAGTTTACAAGTAACTGAAAGTAAAAATTCTCAAATAACTGAAAACAAACATTACTAAATATCATGGCACAGATACAGAACAGTCTCAAACCTGTTTTTATGCGGTCCTTTTCTGTGCGGTTTTTTTTTGCGGCAGATTTAAAAAAATTCCATCAAATGCATATTATGAATAAAAATTAATTTAAAAATGAAAATTTAAAAAGGAAACAACAGAAGGCTGTCAAAATAACATGCAAATTAAAAAGAATCCAACACATGGCCCACTCAATATTACTGTTCTTGTACACACTGCGCCAACTAATAACAGTAGTTGATAACCATCCTATGATTAACGTGCTAAAAAAATATATATTTCTTGAATGAAAAATGTTCCTGTGTGTAAATTCAATTTTTCCTTGTTTGGATAACCAATTTCTAGTTACATCGTGAGGTTTTTGAGGTTTTGAATTACGTATTTTCTATGTGGGTCTTTTTTTATGCGGTCCCTATTTACCGCATAAAAAAATTTATTTTTATGTGTTGCAAACGATATATTTTATAGCTGCTTACGAAGTTTCAGGAAATTTTTTTTTATGTGATTTCTTTTATGCAGTCCCTATCCCCCGCACAAAAACAGGTTTGACTGTAATTCAAGATTACCATTGCTAAAAATACATTCAGACAAATAAACATTTGGCACACAATATCCCTAATATCATTGTCAAAAATGATATGTATAGAATCTTTATATGTACATGTAACAACTTTACACAATTCTTTCATCTATTACATATCAATTTCGCTCCCAAAATGACCAAGTAAACAATCCCTATAACAGTACAGAAATAAAGGACTGAAGATGGGGGAAATCAGATTTAAAAATAATCTAACAAAAATTTGAAAACAACATGAAGGGAATGCCAAATAGACATTGAATAACAGAATACTTTGTATCTTTAAGAACCTACAAATAGTTATATAATAATAATTCATCCTATTATTACTATTCTAGAAATCAATTGAAGTACATCCTACATTTGTACTTCAATTTATTCCTATAGATAATTATCTGTAATACAGATTTTGAATCAAAATGGATTTCTATATTTGACAATGAAACATACTATGTAAAAAGCTTTCAAGTTAAAACACTTCAAATGCAAACAAGACAATAGAAGACCAATCTTAATGAAAAACAGTTTTACAATAGCTAAAGTTGCAAAAGTGCAATACTATTAATTAAATTAACCTAACGGTTCTAGCGACTCTGCAATCCAGAGTTCGGCCTGAGCTCAGAAAAGTCACGAATTTTAACGAATATCAATATTATTATACAACTAAACCTGACGGTTAGCGACTCTGCAAATTCCAGAGTTCTGCCTGAGCTCAGGTCTTTTTCCTAAGTTCTAACTTAAATCTAATTAACTACAAAAGCAATCTAACAATGACGTAACGTCTAACTGACGAAACAAAACCGGAACTTACAACTACAAGTACTGATTAAATGTTAGAACTAGAACGAACAGAATGATGTTAAACTTATGCTAATAAATTGAAGAAAATCTCAAACAAGTTAGATAATAAAAAATATAAATTTATTAGACTCGAAACACTTACAAAAGTGTTAATAAATGCTTTATTGAAACAATAATAAAGCAACAATCAAATAAACAACAAAACTTATTTAATCCAATTCAAATATCAACAATCAAATTATTCACAAAAAAGGACCTTAAATACTATTTAATTTCTACTACCTCCACCTCCGATACAAACTTCAAACAATCGTCGATCTTTACAAGAAACTCAAATGTCACTTTTGCCAATTTTACGTCAAGACAACACCTCTGGTTATCAAACAACACCTCAAAAAACTTGTCGATTGCGTCGATCTTTTATACGGGTGACTTACAATCCCGCACTTTGCTCATTTGCATACTTAGACATAACAAGTTTTAACGTTGTTAGCTTACAGAGTAATTCATTCATGTCATCCTCTTTACACTTAATTAATCTACCGAACAATACTTCGATACTGATCATTCTTACATTCGCATATCGGACCAGTGGTAATATTATTTAGATAATATGATGTCATTAACCGGGATAGCTCTTCCAGAAGATGGGTTCCGATTCCGTATGACGTGATTGCTAACGATGGAGACGAGAACGTGGGAAGTAGGTTAACTTTTAAACTAAAATATAATACGTTAGACTATAGGAAAATAATGATAAATAATAGAGTGCATAATAAAATAAAAATAGGACAGGTCAAAGTTAACTTCCTCACAAAGTGAACATGCAATCTCAGGAAAAGGACCAGACATGCAGAATACATTTTTAGAGATCACTTTGGTTCCAAGCTTAATTGTGAGAAATCCAATTGGATAATGACAAAAGATTAAAAAAAAAAATGAAATGAAATGAATGGCTTAAGAATATTAACTGAAAACTTCAAAGCAAGCATTAAAAAACTGTAGAATTAAAAATTATTAGACGACAGAATTCATACTATCTAATAGAATATCTCACTGCATTACATAAGTTCATGTTATATAAATTAAATCAGATCCATAAGTGAACTAACAAGAAGTGCTTGCCAACCGGGTAAAAACAAAAAGGAACCAAACTTTATAAATAAAGATAGTATTGATAGATAGTTTGATCATCGATAGATAGTTTGATCTGTCGATTATTAAGAGGTATAATTCAAATATAAACGCTTAAAATCAACAATCAAATTCGGGATACATTCATGATGCGGAAGAGAAAAACGAGGTAATCAAATTCGGGATACATTCATGACGCGGAAGAGAAAAATGCGGCGTGAGGCGGTCCATCAAAGCGTATCTTTCTGCTGACCGCCGCTATAATTGGCACAAAGATACGTTCCGAAAAAGGCGCGCTTTTCTCGGAGCATGCTTGTTAGTCATTTTAACTTCTGCAGCAAAAGTTTCGATAAAAGCTCATTTCTCGAACTTTTATTGAAAGTTTTGATTTTAAACTTCGAAATTTAGTTTTTAAAACTTTTGCAGCAAAATTTCCGATAAAAGCTCATTTCTCGAACTTTTATCAGAAGTTTTGTTATTAAACTTCGTAATTTTGTTCAATATTCTATAAATATATGTAAAATTTAAATATATAAATATATGAATATATATTTATATCGTGAGTTTTTCTTGAAACCGAAGTCTGATTTTTTGTATCGAGCCACTTCTGATGCATATATCATGTCAAGAAAATTTGGCTAACGAAATTTTTTTTTAATTCTAACGGCCATGCGTTTGAATGATTGGCCATTTTGAACGGATTCAAATCAGTGAACGTTTCCTGCTCTTCCGGAGTCACCCGAGCGAAGAGTTGGCCAACCCCGTAAGAGCAGATGGCCATTAGCAACCAAGGAACAATCAGTTTTGGACCGGACGACCCTAAGACTGGGAGATGGTCACAAGCGGCCGACGAATCAGTAGTCAAGGATAAGTTCCGTCGATTACTGGTGCACTCAAGGGTATTTATTCTTTAAGTACTTTTAGTTTCTTAATTGGACAACTTCCGGTGTCCTTGACAATCTCCCCTGGAATGGCTCTTCCTTGCCAGGTTGGCTGAACCTTCTTCAGACTTCTCTGAATCCGCATATCTAGCAGCAGATATCATAAACGTCGATCTTGGATAGTTAAAGAACCGAATTATTTCGGAAGGTGAATGTATCTTGGATAGTTAAAGAACCGAATTATTTTGGTAGGTGAACGTCCAGCACGAAGGCCTTCGATTATCGCTGCTCTCCTATTATATTCTGCACTCAATCTTAACTGATCAGCCATTTTTAACCTATCCTCAAATGCATCATCTATCTGGCTTACTAAAACGTCAGCAGCGTCGTAGCGCTGACGTCAAATATGGCGGGAAATTCAATTTGAAATTTGTTCGGATTTAGTTGATGCACCCTGTATATATTTTCATATTCAATTTTAAGTTCAATATTTCTTTATTTTATAATTTTATTATTTGCTTTCAATTTTCTTAAATTTTAATTTCCAGTTTATTCTGTATCTGTAAAGTAATCTATCTTTTGATATGCACAATATATTTTGTTTATTGCAATTTTAATTTAAAAGATTAACTTTTAAGAAATATATAGGTATTATATTATAAAAGAAATCTTCATATTTAGCTAAAATTTTTTATTCATAAACTCATTTTAAATTTATCAAAGCTGAAGTGATATTTATTAAGAATGTTTTCAATTTTTATTTAA
Source organism: Olivierus martensii (assembly GCA_000484575.1). NCBI lineage: Eukaryota > Metazoa > Arthropoda > Arachnida > Scorpiones > Buthidae > Olivierus > Olivierus martensii. The sequence goes on along the minus strand of AYEL01064735.1, from coordinate 14,812 downwards.
ATGGAAATTTAAAAATTTTTTTTAGTGGCCACAAGATACAACTGCAGAATCACTGTTTGCCTTAACACAGTTTGGAGATCATCTTGATAAGGTATTTCATAAATAATAAATATTCTATTTAAAAAATTAAAATGCTTAATTATGTTTGTTGTTATAGTTTCGAAAAGCACTTATTGAACTTTTTTCAAAAACTTGCAAAATTCGAATGACGACTTTACAAAAAAGGTTATCAGATGAAGTGGGAGGAACACTATCAAATATTGATTATAAGCAAATAACACAAGTATGTAAATTTGATTTGTATTTTCTCATAATGTAATTTCTTTTATATGTTTATAATGACACTTTATTAAATACAGCTCTCTCCAACTTATGTTCTTGGATCTCTTGTATAAGTTGGATTTACGTAAAATATTTTGTATTATGATAAATTAAAAACAATATTATATGTTGTACACACAACTTATTACAAGGAAGGAAACCCATAATAACTATTGTAATACAATGAGTATGTACAACAAATATTGTATTATGATAAATGAGCCTCTCACTTGCCAAATCGATTAATTCCACAAAACAAAAAGTAGAGAAAAATGATAAAATAATATACATTGTTTTTTAAAATTCCCTTTAAAATATAAATTCAAATAAACATTGTGGAACGGTATTATTACAGGTATAGCTTTTATCTAATGACATATAAAATGCATAAGATAATATATCCTTGGAGTAATCGTTAGTTTTATTACATTTTTGTGTGACTGATGGAGTTAATCAATTTGACAAGTGAAAATAAAAAAATGATAATAATACCATTGAATTCAATCTTCAAACTATTTTTAAAAATAAGTTAATGCAATATATATTTCAAATGTTAAACAAAAGTTCGGTTGCTAGATAATGTTAGAGCATTGCTAGAACGAGGCCAAACACAAAGAGTTTTAAGGTTGGTTCCCACTATCAGCCACGGAAAGCAGAACACTAAAAACCGTCGCAGATAAGCGCAGGAGCAATTACACTTGCGGATTCCCATAATCGCGGTAAGTTTCCCTTTCCCCAAGATTCTTAGTGCGGTTCCCATGATTCATTTCATGTAAAACAGTGTTATTCAAACTGTGTTCCACGAAACCCTGGAGTTCTACAAAATGTCCTAAAGGGTTCTCACAAAAAATACATAAAATATTCATCAAAATGATGAAAATAATAAAAATAAAAAATAAAGCATTTTGAATTGACCGAATGAGCCCATGGCGTCCATTTTGTGTGAAAAGTCATTTTTAACATATGTCTGAACAAAAACAAAATACAGAAATAAATTGGATGCTGAACATGAAATGTGTTTACAAATAATGACAATACAACTTGACTTTAAAGTTTTGTGCAAAACAAAGCAAGCTTATCCCAGTCATTAAAATTGAAAATTTTATTTATACATATAAATATCCTACAAAATCAGCACAAATGAGCAGACCTATTAACTTATAAACTTTTATTAACTAGAAACATTTTTGGCTTATATTAGCCCTCATCAGCTCAAATTAACAAGATTTTTTGTTCTAAAACATAGAACTTAGAATCAAGACATTCGATGTTATATTTAAAAAATTCAAAAATAAGTATATTAAACATAAAATTAATAAGTTATTAATAGATAGAAAATTATTTAACTAGTATAGTTATATTTTTTAACAAAAACGAATTAATAAAAGATTTATATAAAGTTCCATAACAAGTATTAGTCTTCCTCTATAACTAACTACGTTTTAAAGCGAACTTCCAGGCTTGGGAGAGTTCTAAGGACTGTCTCTCATTAATTACTGTCCCATTTTTACTTCCTTCAAAAATCGTTAATTCCTCTGCAACCTTAAGCTCTTTAATGTTATTAATCTTTTTTATTGGCTTCATTCCAATTCACTTGGATATCGTATTCATAAGCCCTCCTGGCTAGCGCAGTAATTAATTTCCAATTTTTTATATCATTTACATGCTCTTTTAATCTCTGTTTCAAATTTCTCTTTGTTGCCCTTATATATACTTCATTTCAGTGCTTATCATTATTTGTCAGCGGAATTTTATATACTCCTGTAAGTTCCTCTCTATTGTAAACATCTTTAACATTTCTTAGACCCGTGGTGGCGAACCTACGGCACGCGTGCCAGGAATGGCACGCAGAACAATTTTGCTGGCACGTGGCACATATTTATATTTATATATACATACATAGAACGTTAAGCTAGAATTTTATATTTTCCAAATTTTCGCTGCGCAAAAATTTGCGTTGTGACCATATAACTCTTGTCACTTTTATTCTACTTGCAATTGTGCGTATGCCGTTGTGGTGTTACTTGACTTAATCATTTTTGCTTCCGTAGTAACTCGACTGAAAATCTGTTAATTGCATTTCAGGTTCGTCCAACTTTAACCCTGTGTGTTACCTATTGTAACAACATTTGACTGGTTATTTATCAAGATACACGATAAATTTTGTAGTTTCTGCAAATTATCTAAATTGACTTGTGAGTGAATCTTGATTGAAACTCACTGATTATACAGTTAATAACTTTTGAAAATTCTGTAGTCAGTTTAGCTCCATCCGGTTTTTCATGAAAGTTCAAACCTGTGAATAATTTTTTCAAATTTGGAAAATATTTGAAGCTTTTGGAAGCGATTACTCGATATAATATTTGAAATTTTGTTTCAAATGCCTGAATTAGATCAAATATGCCAATGATAGTCTTATTGATACATTGTAATTTAACATTTAATTCATTCAAATTTAGGCATAATGTCTGCCGAAAACATTAATTTTGAGGTCCATTCAGTATATATATATATATTCCTATAACAAATTATCTGGCACGTTAGTATATTAAGAAATATAACTTTTTAATATTTTTGGCACGCCAGCAGAAAAAGGTTCGCCACCCCTGTCTTAGACGACTCCATACTGTGCTGTTTCTTTTATAGGCTGGGTTCTTTCCATTCTTTTTAAGCAAGCTTTCAACTGTCTTAAAATTCCTAAAACACTCTGCAACTACTTCATACTCTTTACTTTTTACCACATTACTATCCGTTCCACCATAGCATAGATGGGAGTTATTAGTGTATTCTTCTCTCTTTCTTAATATTTCATTAAATAATTTAATAATAATCTTTCTGTTTTAACTAATTAAATTTATTTGTACATATTAACTTTATTTGTAATACTTTTTTAACTTTTATTATAATATAATAAAAGAATATTAAAACGTTTTTCTTTATATATACTACCTAGATTGTGAATATTCTATTGTTTATGATCCCGGGTTCCACGAAATAATTTTATACTCATAAGGGTTCCTTAAATTGACAAAGTTTGAAGACCACTGATGTAAAACAAAATGGATGCTAAAGCAACAAAAGGCACTCACTGTTTACGAAATGATGTTAACAGCTGCAATAAATGAGAAAACTGAAACAAAATTGAGGAAGGGAAAATGTTGAACCGAAAATATTTATAACAAAAAATACGAACAGTGTTTCTATGCAGTTTTGATTAAAGAGATGAGATTTAATGATAGAGAATTTTGCCATCTTGACTGTAAAAGTTGCCAACAATTCAATGTCACAAAATGCATGGATTTCATTTGTGGATGTTATCTCGACAGATTTTTACTGTTGCGAAAAAGTTGAATCCATCTAGACACTGGATGGTAGCAGTTTTATGCCATGGTATGATATCAAAACCACCCTGCTTTTGTCACGCGCGTATTTCCCACCGTGGTTTCGTGCTAATGGGAACCAAATTTTTGTCGCAGTCATCGAATTATGGTCGCAGTAGTCTCCATATGATCCGCCTTATTTTTGTTTTTAATCATCTTTTATTTTGTTTAATATAGTAAATTATTTATTTTACAAAGGCGTTATTCTATTAATATTCACATATAACAATAACCAATTAATTATTTTTTATGACAAAATGAACAGCTTGTCATTATTATCTAATATATACCATTGTATTGAAAATTACTTAACTAAATTCTTGTTGTCATATCCTGGACGACTAAAGAAAGATCTTGACTAAAACCAAAAAATTTATCGAATAAAAACTGGTTAGCCAAAACTTTCATGTAGGTGGTATACCATGTTTCCTATACGTCTCTCAATTGATCCTTCCAATTTAGTGATTTTAAAAGATGTAAAAATATAATTCTAACTTTGAAGGGTAAATTCAAAAAATGTCTTAGGCATAATATGATACTTATAAACGTTTGAATTGCATTATTACCACAATTTACATTAGAATATGGAGTTAATCAAATTGGCTTCTGAAATAAATTATTTATTCTTCGATGGCCAAAAAATTTTTTGTCATTTAGTGGTGTTAAGCTTAACTATTAAGAAAATTTATTTTTAATATAAATAGTTATGAGTCAATCAAGTGTTTTGACACTAAAATTTTGAAAAGTTCAAAAAGTGGAGTTAACAATTTGGCTTGTGAACAGCTCAAATATTGCTAATGAAAATATTATATAGGCATTCCTCACTTTCCATAAATAATTTGAATTGAAAAGCTTAATTTAATTTTGATTTTGCAGAAGTTGGAAAAATGATTTTTAACAAAAATTCTGAAGCATAAACTACTGGAGTTGATATAGATGCAATACAATATTCCATTATGTTATGTTGCTATATTGCTTTCTGACTGAAAGCAAGAAAATGCTACATGGTACAATACCATACCAGTAATATGATATTTTTAAGACCAACAAAAAATACACCAAATATAAATAAATAAGGTAATATGATCTTTTAAATGTAAACCAACATGTTTAGACTTGTATCTTGCATTTAAGAAATAAAGATCAGCTCCAAATTAAGTGTAAAAAAATTTTTCATTTATTATACCAAAGAACTTTTGGCTTAATGAAGCCATCTTCAGCAGTTTTAAGACAACAAGAATTCTAGACTTAATAATAATAATAATAATAATAAAAACTTGGTAATAATAAATGGTGTAATAAATGATATATGTTTTTTACACTTAATTTAGAGTTGATTTTTATTACTTAAATGATAAATGAAAAAGTGAAAGCAATGATTAATATTGTAAGGCCCGCATGCCCGAGGACGATGTTGACAGGCTTTGGCCTGAAGTGCAGTGAGAGACGTGCGTAAGGATGGGTAATGAGAGTCGGCAGATAAAACAGAGACGACGTTTAACAAACAATTTCCTTTATTAGAGAGACTTTCAAATCACAATTAACAATTCGTGACATTTGAGAGAGATACCTGTAATCAGAACTTGTGTTGAAAGCGATTTTACTCCAGTCAGTCAAATGCCAGTTGAACTTATAAGACGATCACACAGAGTCTTTAGTCCCAAAGATATCAGTCTTTAGTCCTTTCACAAAATTTGGCGAGTAATCTCTAAAGATTTGTAGATGAAAAGAAAAGTGATTCACAAGTCGAAGTCAGATGACAATTAAAGAATTTAGTAGATTCAACAGGGCCTCCAGACCTGATACGATCTCTCGGCGATACCCCAGAGTAATCTGAAGAAGTTCGTTCAACAGTAGAGAGAGAGAGAGAGAGACAGGGGATCCAGGAAGATAGAGCGAGGTGGAGGTCGGCGAGTGAGTTAGAGCAAGCAAGCCCTGATCAAGGATGGCACAGCTCTTAAATACTCAGGACCTTCTCTAATCCTTTTTCCCGGGCTGAGAACTAAGATGTTTATTTTCTTCGAATGTTCTCCGAGCTAGGTGTCAACTATTCATCGAACACCTGCACGTATCGTCTCGCGATTTATTGTTATTGGGGTCAAAGTCCACCGATGATCGAAATACGACGCGCTATGTCGCCATAGTTCGATGTGTTTATTTTAACTAGCAGTTTCTCCTCTCATTCAAATTCCTTCTTATTTCTTCTATTTCTCTTGCTCGTTTTAATTACGTTCTTAATTATTTTTTAAATTATGTTCAGAGTTCTGATACCCCACAATATTATTTGGATTTGTATCTTGCAGATACAATAAATTATTTTATATAAGTTCTGATTTACTGAGATCAAATATATGTAAGTCAGGGAATATAAATGTATATGATGATATTTTTAATGTCAGTAATAGAAATAATACAATAAATACGTAGAGTTTCCATAATCTGACACATATGGTTCTGGGTTTGTCGGATTATTGGAAGTTCAATGAAAAAAATGGAATTACACAAAAGAATACACTCAATTTATTAAGACTTTCCTGTCACTGCTCTTACTGTTCAAATCTTTCATAAACTCCTCAATTTTATCCCAGTTTTTTTAATGTCACAAATAATGGCTCATCCAATACCATAAATCCCAATTTTTTTAATGTCATAAATGGTGGCTTGTCCAATACCATAAAACGAAGCCAAATCACTAAACTTTTCTCCCAAGTCAAGTTTCTTAATTATTTCTGCCTTTTCAACCACAGTTAATGTCATATTTTCGTTTTTCACTTTTTTCGATTTGTGACATTATGTAAAGATAAATAAAAAACATTGATATAGTAAAAACACTATTTTACAGTAAACAGTGTACTGAACTTAAAAATTAGTCCAACTATAATGCCTGTGCAACAAATGAATAGCGATTGACAATTTGTTTACATAAGTTTCTCTCTTGCACATTGACAAGTTGTGACATGAAAATTTCACCTGGGTGGCACAACAGTTTGCAGAGTGTCGGATTACAGAGACTCAACTGTAGTGCCAGAATCATTATTGAGATATTATTGTACAAAATTATACAATAATTATTGTACTGAACTATATATTAAAATTATAATGACAATTTTTAAAATACAGTGTAACCTTGTTATCTCGAAACCCTCAATATGTGGGGGAACATAAATATAGTAATAAAATACAGTGTAACCTTGTTATCTCAAAACCCCTGATATGTGGAAAAAAATAACCTTGTTATCTCAAACCTCTCTATCTCAAAACCCTTGATGTGTGGAAAAAATTTTTCCGTGCACTTTCGGCATTTAAACCAATGTAATTTCAATAGTTATCTCAAAGTATTTTCTTCAAAACCCTCGCTATTTCAAATCAGTTTATAATTTTTGTGCTAGAGAAATTAAAAATACTTACAAATTTTTGCTTTTGGAGTCTTATCAAAGGATTTAAATTTAACAAAAGAATGTAAATGTGCTACCAATAACCAGAACAGGAACTTTTTTCATGCTTGGAATAATGAACATGTCGTACAGTAGTTTTGTTTCTAAGTTTCACTTCTAATTGTTAATAGGTTTTTGCCAATATGATTGTGTTTATTCAATGATATTTTCAATCTTTGATTTATAAGATGCAGGACTATTTAGACAGTAATTTTCATGGAAAAAAATAGTCTCTTATACAGTATTAAAAAATATTATACTGTATATATTACTGACATAAAAATCTTTATTTAAAATTGAACCTCGATATCTCAAAAACTCTTTATATCGAATTTTTTTTGTTCCTGTGAGATTCGAGATGTTGAAGTTCTACTATATTTTGATATCAGAATTTTTTGGTTATATCAAGGAGCACACCTGTATTAATGTTTGATTAGTAATTGATCAAAATTTGAATATAAGTAAGTTCACTTATTTAAAATAGAAATAAATAATAGATTTTTCAGTGCTTGAATTTTAACTATTCTTGGATTATGTTGAAATTTGTTCACTACATATAATAAAATGATCTTTGATGATATAAAACTGGGTTTTTTAGAGAATCCCAATTGTAGGATTGGATTAATATGTAATCCTGAGATTTAATGATTATGTCATAACATTTATTATAATATAAATAAAATCTATCTTTTACTTGTTTTAATATAAATATTGTTTAAATTAAAATATTTGATAGATTTTAATATCTATTCTTTTTAGTATTTTTTTTAATAAACTTAACTATTTTTTTAAAATTATTAAATTATATGATACAATAGTAACTTTCTTGACTTTGTCAATTTTCACTTGAAAATACACTAAACTTAACTATTTTTTTAAAATTATTAAATTATATGATACAATAGTAACTTTCTTGACTTAGTGTATTTTCAAGTGAAAATTGACAAAGTGATGATTCATTTCCAAGCTTATTACCAGCTGATAATTATATGAAATACAGATATAAATAACAGAATTACTGTGAAGGCAAAGGTAGCAATTTTCTCTGAGTCTACATTTTTAGAGGTTCAGTTTTATTTATTAATCATAATGTTTTCGGATTACTCCATCTTCAGCAATATTCTATCCGTTACAGACTGCATTTAAATTTTATTTTTCGTTAAAATATTTGTAATTGCACGTTCAAAAAATATAATTATAACAAAGTGAAATAATATAGGGTAAAGCAGGGCATGTTGTGACATTTTTAAATTATTTAATTTTACTGGGACAACTAATTAATTTTTGAAGAAGGAAATTTATGTATAGTGTGCAGTATGATGCAGTGCATCATACAGTTTTTAAGAAAACCATTATGAACTTCACTATTTGGCTTAAATATGAATGAAGATTAAGATTTGTTAAATATGTTTTTTCTGAAACTATGTAATATGTCACAACATATCCCAATCTGCGGCATGTTGTGACAGATGTGAGGCAAGTTGTGACGTGATGAAATAAAATTTTGTTGAAGCAAAATACAATAATAAATTAGCTTAAATAAGAGGCAAAAGAATTTACTACAATAAATAATATTTTATTTAAAGAAACGAATCTTAGAAATATAAATAATAAGCAATAAACTTGCAATTAACCTTGCATATTTTATATTTTGATTTTCAAACAAAATTTAATCATCATTTCCTTCATCAATATCAGAATAACAGTTAAGACATACAAAAAATGGATTGTTATTAGTGCACTTAACATGAGTCCAAGTTTTACACATTGTACATTGAATCCATTCTTCTCCCCTTCATGAATCTTTAAATCCTTTTAAACACACTAGACACACACAATCTTCATCATCAATAGTGCTTTCTGAATCATTAAATTCTAAATTTCTCTTTCTTCTCTTGATCTCTTCTGATTTTTTAACAAAAAGTTTCTTTTTCTTTTTTCCCTTTCATTTTTTCGTTGTGCCTCCTTAACAGGTGTATCAGTTAAGACTGCTGATTTTCGTATCCTACTTCGATTTTGATTATTTTTACGCTTTCATGCTTTTGGCAATGGTCGAAGATCATTCAGTGTCATATTAATTCCACTGGTGCTAGTGTCGCAATTGGGAATTAGACTGTCATTTTGAGGGTCATCAATCCTTGCCATTTGGTTTTCATTTTGAGGCTTCTGCTGAACTTTGCAAACTTCTGCAGGATCTAACTGACAATCAGTGACTGATGAACAAAGAAAATCCTCATCTGTGAATACATTTCTATTGAACTCCCAGATTCCACATGCACAAAATCCTGTTTGAATATTTTTTGGTGTTGAAGCATTTGGTAAAGCAGATTTCACAATACTAGGGATATTTTAGATTGATATATTTTCCCCAGGATGTGATTTCATCCAGTCACAAGCAGCTTGATTGTAAAATTTTTTGAAAGGATCAAAAACACATCCAAAGGTTGCAGATGATTAGTGGTGTGAGGAGGAAAAGATAGCAAGACAATTACATTGGCTTTACAAAAATCTAATACATTAATGTTCTAATTTCTAAAGATGAATTTCGTCTCTTTGTTTTCCTTTTATATGTACAGACCATGATTGGAAAGAAAAAAATATCAGTTTGGGGTAAGTTGTGGCAGAATCACAACGTGCCCCTAATCCCCTGTCACAACTAACCCCAGACGGTGCCATTTTATTTATCTCTGTCTGCACATAAAACAGTAACAACTTTTGTTTAATTTTATGCATCCTATATAAGACAACAGGTTTTAGTTTAATATTATATTGAAATGACGTCAAACGCATAAATGGGTAAATCCGAATTTATTTAAGACGTTGAACAAATAATATACAACAATATTAATGGAAGAGGTGAGGTGCTGCCGAATGGTTAGAGTATCGGCGGGAGAATGACAGTCCCTCTTTACACCTCTCCAATTCTCCCACTCAACAGCAAAGGAATGAGAGGAATGCAGGGGAGGTTGACAGAAATAACAACATAAATAACAGCTTGACATTAGGTGCACATGTGCTGCAAGAGGACCGTTACAATATAAACCATTCATACTTACCCAAATTACTTTAAGCAGGAGATTTCACTGAACAAAACTCAAAAAATACACTTTTCACTAGTAAAAACAAATAATTCCTTATAACTTCAGAACTGTGCTACTTAAGCAGCCAGTTTCAAAGTACAAAATGGTGCAAGTAAGAGCATTGCTGCCAGCAATTGGCTAATACTACCCCCCTATTATCAATAAAGATAATCAACTTGTCACAACAAGCCCCGTTCTACCCTATATTAGATTAAATAGAACAAAAAACACATTTTATGACTAAAACTAAAATCTTAATATGAATCACTTCAAATAATTTCTAAGTATTTTGTAGTGCATATAACCACACAGGTGGAATGCCTTCTATTGTCTTTTCATTAATAATATCATCTTTCTTGCTGTTTCTTATTATTTCTAATGATTCTATAAGAAACCTTTCTTTATAATTTGTTCAAATTCTGATTATTCTGGCATCTTGTCATTTTACCATGACATTGTTTTTGTAACATCTTGTTGCTAGTGCTGTAGTTAGGTTAGCTTGTTCTATGTCCTTCCAGTGTTCTCGTAATCTTTCTTGGAGGTTCCTTTTCATTACACCTATGTAATAATCTTCTTGTTTGTAAGTCCCAGTTGTTTATTGGCACTTTATAGACCCTTTGTTTTGTCATTTCCTGTTCTTTATTTTTTACATTTCTTAGTACATTAAATACAGTTGGAACTCTTATTGGGACTACATTCTTGTTATTCTTTTTAATTATATTTTTATAGTTTTAAAGTTACTCATGCTGAATGGGATTTTTATGTATTGGTCTTGTTGGGTATCCATAGGTTTGCCGGTTGCAGTTCCTTGTTGGTTCACATTGCGTACGTTTTGTTTTAAATAATTTTATTTAATTACTGTCATTCTTATCATGAATGAACAAAATTGTAATATCATTGTTGTGACTGAATTTTCATATAATAATTATTATGATGAAAATTAACACCAGCTTGAATAATCAGGATGATGATCTTTATAATAATAATTCAAGGATTTTTTTTGTAAAACTAGCTGGAGATGAATCAACAAATCTTAAGAGTGATTTTCACATACTATTATATTGCATTATTTTCAGGCAATCTGATGATAACATAATCCATAACCATAGGAGAGATGGATAGGCTTAAACCATTATCTGAAAATTTAAAAAATTAAAATTTAATTCTCTCCAAGCTGATTTTAAAATCAGTTTGGAGAGAATTAATTGCCTATTTTCTAAAATATGCCCTTTATTTTGGATCTTGCCTTCAGAAAATTGATGTTTATCATTTTTAAACAGTGTACTTTTATAAGATATTAAACTCTCTTCAAATTTGCCCTTAATATCCTGACCACCCTATTAAATTTTATAAATTTCCATCAAATAATTTAGAAAGTTATTAAGGAAAAACTTTTGAAGTTAACATCTGCCATTTTTAAATGATTGCAATTAAAAGATTAATGGTTGTCGTCAAGATCATCTTCAATTACATGATTCATCCTGCTAAATTTCATTAAAATCTAATGAATAATTCAGGAGATATTGAGAGAATATCTCAGAAATGATAAAATTGATATTTATAAAAATAATCGCAATTGAAAATATAAATATCAGCTACAATTATTATTTTATAATAAATAAAAATTTCAAATGGTATAGCATAGAATTCATTGAAAATCTAAACAGCATTTAGTGTTTTAGCAATGTATTTATTATATGTGTAAGATGCCAGAAATTTTCATTAAGGATATAGTCTTATATTGGGTTGTTCAGAAAGTAATTTCGTTTTTTTCCCACCAGTGGCGTTAGTTGTATTTTTACCCGCACAATTTCATTTTAAGCCATATTGTCATTGTAAATCATGGTAGCTAACATTTCAAGGTATATTTATAAAATTTTTTTTGATTCTGTGCAGTAGTTTTTTTTTTTAGTGTTCTATCAAAAATAGAAAATAAAATGGAGATTTTCAGCATGTCTTGCTTTTTTATTATTGAAAAATTAAGAATGCTATTCAAGCAAGAAAAAAGTTATGTGAAGGTAGGGAGAACATAAAAAGTAAAAACGCTGTTCAAGCAAGAAAAAAGTTATGTAAAGTGTATGGAGAAGATGTGTTAACAGAATGCCAGTGCAAAAACTGGTTTGCAAAATTTCATTTTGACAATTTTGATGTTAAAGATGCACTATGTGCAGGAAAGTTAGTTGAGCTTATGATGACAAAATAAAAGTATTGATTGAAGCAAACTGCTGAATAACAACATGAGAAATTGCTACAAGATTGAATTTATTCAATTCAACTGTTCATGATCAAGTGAAATATTGATATTTGAATTCCACATGGCTCAAAGAAAGATTTGCTCCATTGCATTGACATCTGTAATTTGCTGCTCAACGTAAGAAAGATTTGCTCCATTGCATCGACATCTGTGATTTGCTGCTCAAACACTGTTCACGACCAATTGAAATATTGATATTTGAATTCCACATGGTTCTCAAAGAAAGATTCTCCATTGCATCGACATCTGTGATTTGCTGCTCAAACGTGAAGAAAATGATCATCTGAAGTGAATCATAACTGTTGATGAAAAATGGATTGTTTACAACAAAGCTGAATGCAAGTGGGTTGATGAAAAATGGATTGTTTACAACAAAGTTGAACACAAGCGATCATGGAGCAGAAGAAATTAACCAGCTCAAAGCACTCCGAGACCCCATATTCATCAAAAAATGATGCTGTTTGTTTGGTGAGATTTTAAGGGAATTGTTTTTTTTTTTTTTTTTTTTTTTTTTTTTTTTTTTTTTTTTTTTTTTTTTTTTTTTTTTTTTTTTTTTTTTTTTTTTTTTTTCACAATTAATTTGGAAATGTACTGCCACCAATTGGACAAATTGAGTGATTCCATCAAACAGAAGAGACCAGAATTGATTAACAGAAAAGGTAGTGTTTCACCATGACAATGCCAAACTTCATATAAATTTGATGACTTGCCAGAAGCTGTTGCAGCTGTTAAGCCATACCCACCATATTTGCTATATCTGGCACCCCCCGATTATTACTTATTCCAATCTTTACAAAATTCTTTACAGGGCAAAACCCCGATTATTATTTATTCTGGTCTTTACAGAATTCTTTAGATGGCAAAACACTCTACTTATTCTGGTCTTTACAGAATTCTTTAGATGGCAAAACACTTGGTCAAAAATCATTTGGTTCAGTTTTTGCAAGCATTAAATGAGAATGTCAAAAATCACTTGTTTCAATTTTTTTGCAAGAAAAGTTCAGAAATTCTACGGAATCATGCTACTACCAGAAAGAAGGCAACATGTGTTGGACCAAAATCTACTACCAGAAAGATGGCAACATGTATTGGACCAAAATGGTCAATATGTAATTAATTAAAATATTTATATACTATAAAAAAACTGTCATCCATTTTCATGAAAAAACGAAATTACTTTCTGAACAACCCAATAATTTCCCAGACTTGTTTCAGGTATTTGAATTTAGTACATTTTTTTTTAATTTTGACTTAAATTGGGCTAAGTCAGTATTTTTATTTCAGATTTATAATAAAATTTGTATGATTTTCCCTCTTTATACATTGGTGTATAAAAATTAAAAAAAAAGGACAAAAAGAAATAAAAAAATTATGCCAAGAAATTGATTTTGATATTTTATTTTATTAAATAGATCAAATCCTGGAATTTCTTTGGTTTGCTGATTATGAATTTCAGAATTTAAAAAGTAATTAAATTTTGTGAACACAAATCACTTAATTAACAAATATTACGCAGATATCTCTCATTTTATAAACACTATTTTACATATTTTTGCATTAATGAATATTTGCAAAGATAATTTTTGCTTTTATAAAAAAAAATTTCATTAGCAATTAGTTTATTTGTTATAATAATACAATAATTATATCAAAAACACAGATGAATATAATCTGTAATATTAATTATAAAAAATTTATCTATTCACAAATTTGCTTGTCACAGTATGATGCAGTGCATCATACAGTTTTTAAGAAAACCATTATGAACTTCACTATTTGGCTTAAATATGAATGAAGATTAAGATTTGTTAAATATGTTTTTTCTGAAACTATGTAATATGTCACAACATATCCCAATCTGCGGCATGTTGTGACAGATGTGAGGCAAGTTGTGACGTGATGAAATAAAATTTTGTTGAAGCAAAATACAATAATAAATTAGCTTAAATAAGAGGCAAAAGAATTTACTACAATAAATAATATTTTATTTAAAGAAACGAACCTTAGAAATATAAATAATAAGCAATAAACTTGCAATTAACCTTGCATAATTTATATTTTGATTTTCAAACAAAATTTAATCATCATTTCCTTCATCAATATCAGAATAACAGTTAAGACATACAAAAAATGGATTGTTATTAGTGCACTTAACATGAGTCCAAGTTTTACACATTGTACATTGAATCCATTCTTCTCCCCTTCATGAATCTTTAAATCCTTTTAAACACACTAGACACACACAATCTTCATCATCAATAGTGCTTTCTGAATCATTAAATTCTAAATTTCTCTTTCTTCTCTTGATCTCTTCTGATTTTTTAACAAAAAGTTTCTTTTTCT
>AYEL01064734.1:0-85747 GCA_000484575.1 Olivierus martensii | reverse complement strand
TGGTACCTTCCAATTATTACTTAATCCGGTCTTTACAAAATTCTTTACACTGCAAAACACTTAGTTTAAATGAGAATGTCAAAAATCACTTGTTTCAATTTTTTGCAAGAAAAGATCAGAAATTCTATGAGCATGGAATCATGCTACTACCAGAAAGAAGGCAACATGTGTTGGACCAAAATGGTCAATATGTAATTAATTAAAATATTTATATACTATAAAAAAACTGTCATCCATTTTCATGAAAAAACGAAATTACTTTCTGAACAACCCAATAATTTCCCAGACTTGTTTCAGGTATTTGAATTTAGTACATTTTTTTTTAATTTTGACTTAAATTGGGCTAAGTCAGTATTTTTATTTCAGATTTATAATAAAATTTGTATGATTTTCCCTCTTTATACATTGGTGTATAAAAATTAAAAAAAAGGACAAAAAGAAAGAAAAAAATTATGCCAAGAAATTGATTTTGATATTTTATTTTATTAAATAGATCAAATCCTGGAATTTCTTTGGTTTGCTGATTATGAATTTCAGAATTTAAAAAGTAATTAAATTTTGTGAACACAAATCACTTAATTAACAAATATTACGCAGATATCTCTCATTTTATAAACACTATTTTACATATTTTTGCATTAATGAATATTTGCAAAGATAATTTTTGCTTTTATAAAAAAAAATTTCATTAGCAATTAGTTTATTTGTTATAATAATACAATAATTATATCAAAAACACAGATGAATATAATCTGTAATATTAATTATAAAAAATTTATCTATTCACAAATTTGCTTGTCAATATTTTGGAAAATATTAAGCTTAATTAATTTAATTTTTTAAATAATAAAATTATTTTGTATATTATTTTTGTAAATAATTTATCAGAAAGACAACATTTTAAAAATTATGGATAAATTTAAGATAAATATTTGATATATTGTGTGTAAGTGATATATTTTAAATAAATAATAATGGGCATCTGAGATATAATTTGTTTTAAATGAATGAATGTGTGTTA
Source organism: Olivierus martensii (assembly GCA_000484575.1). Lineage (NCBI taxonomy): Eukaryota > Metazoa > Arthropoda > Arachnida > Scorpiones > Buthidae > Olivierus > Olivierus martensii. Next base: position 84,726 of record AYEL01064734.1, on the reverse strand, counting down.
TATTCATTCATTTATTTCTTGATAATTACCTCTTTCATTATTTTGGTTTACGAACATTTTTTAACAATATAATTAGTTCATAAATCAAGATGATGATATAAAATATTCTGTTTGATTGAAATATATTTTTCATTTTTTTCAGGAATATTGCATCTGTAAATCTGGTTACTATTATTTAAAGGGTACTGTGCAAACAGATTCCTAGCATATAGGCATAGTTTTATTGTTTATAATTTGTACAGAAAATATAATAATGAATAATTAATCAGAACTGTAAACAATTGAATTAAAAATAAAAAAAGAACAGATAAATGAAGAATATGGAAAAGAAAGTGAATGTAAAAAACGTTTTTGAAAGTATTATCTGAAATTAATAATGAAGCCAATAATAAAATAAATTTTCATAAAGATAAGAAGAAACTTCTAGATTATTTTCTTTTTTATGATTGATTAATTTTCATTAAAGAAACTGTTATTTTATCTAAACTTAAAATAAATCTCTGTTAACAATTTTAATAAATTTTTGTCAATAAAAATTGATAAACTATGCAAAATTTTCTGATCACAATCAGAATATGTAAAGAAAGAGAAGCTTTGTTTTCTTGACAAACTTTTATATGTAAAGTATTTTGTTTTGAACTTGTATCAAGTTCATGAAATTGCAGTTATTTGGAATTGAATGTCTACAGCTCTGTAAAAACTTTGTATTATCAGTGAATGATCTATAAATGTTTATTAAATAAAATATCATGTATTTAAGACTTTTGATATTTATTAAAAATAAGCACATAATATATAAGTATGATACTGTAAAATTTCTGTAAGAAAAATTAATTACTGAATTTTTTAAAAATAACTACTATTAAAAAACATTATGTGAACGTGTAATTTAAAATAAATTATTCAATCAGATAATGAAACCTTAAATTTTTCTTTTAAATGTATTATTTAATTTTTATACACAACTATACAATTAGAATATAAATTAATATTATTTATATAATGTTAAATTATTTCTATTGGATTTATGAAAATAAAATAATTTTTAGTAATTTTTTTTATTAATATCCGAATATCTATCGCTCATAATAAAGTCTTTCAAGCTGAAAAAGAATTCTTTAAAAATACTTCAATAAACAACTTCTCACTTGTGGAAAGCCAAGAATATTATTAATAAGAATTATTCAAAACCTATTTAAATAAATTAAATGAATATTTCATAAAAGTTTAATATCAGATAAATAATATTATTTAAGAGATTTTTTATCATCAAGCACAGTTGATATTGTAAGCAAATATTATAGGAATATTGTAAGTGAATATTAAGTAATTGTAAACTGTATATAAATACTGTACTAAAATTTTTTCAATGATTAGTATATTTTAATTAAATGTCATTTTGAATTATATTATGGACATTCTAATGACACTGATTATTGAACAATTTTTGTAAATGTATAAAGAAAAATCATTTTATCTAGAGAGTATATAGTTCTGCAAATAAATGGTAAAGGTTAAAAATTCAGCAACAATTTATTCGTGTTTTTTGAGAAACTTTTATAAAATTATTTTTAGGAAAACTTTTCAATAAAAATGAATTGGATTAAATCAATATATGAAATATTGAGAGATTTTTTCCTGAATAAAGATTTCTCTTTTAGTAATTTATTACACTAATAACATTATTTCATGTATAAGTGTCAATGCACTTAATAGTAACTCAAACAAACATCAAATTCTAATTTTGTTGTTTGAAATTTTTCCTTAAAAAGTGAAACAATCATTATTAATGTTTTCAAAATAACATTCTTAAATGATTTCTCTTAGGTGTGTCATTAAGGAAAGCCAGAATTTTATGAAATTTGCATTTAGCAATAAAATAATTATATTGTTGCTGTAAAAATCAAAAAACTTCATTTATTTATGTATAATGAAATTTGTTTGTTAAAAAAATTTTATATTGGTCACAAAGGCAAAATTTGATTACTTCGTTTTATAATTAAAAATGTAAAAATGATTACATTACAAACATTTCAGAAGAAGAAAATTCTTTGTTGTCATTTACAAATTATTCAATATACTGTGCCACTATTTTCTTTACTGCTGGTTCTGGAAAAATCATCTGAACTATTATCAGGATTTTCATAAACTGTTATAGCTTATGAAATGATATATTTTAAAAATAGAAAACTAAAATTAATGTACCAGATAATTATAAAAATCATTCATATATACATTTTGAATTTAATATTTAAAAAATAAAAATCAACAAAATCTCTGCACCAAATGTCCAGCATGATCAGTACAGAAATATTCCAATGCATACAAATCAGTTTGTGCATATTAAAGAATGAATTTCCAAAGCAAGTCATGAAAATTCGATTAAAGTTTTGAATCAGCCCGATTACCAGGGCAAGCTAAAATAGATTTTCTCTGTTCCATTGCTTTTCCCAATTTTCTTCTTGGTCCAAGAGGTAGTCCTAAGCTTTTTAAATCGTCTTCACTCAAAAGCATAAGTGAATCCAAATCAATTCTTTCTTTTGTGAATAAAGGAATGTATTCTGTAAGTCCATGAGCTGCCAAAAAAATAATAATCGGTGATGTATCTAGATCTTCATCGTCATCTAACCTCAGATCATCTTCCCAAGGCATTTGGCAGTTCCTTTGGGCTAAACTGCCAGCACTTCCAATACTATCATCAGTCCTAACATCGGAACCTTTTTCTGATGTTCTTCCAGAATCGTCACCATCGATCCCCTGATTTGGATTTGGTAAAGAAAGCAAAGTAGTGCGAAAAGCTACACTGCCAAAACCTGGTCTTTCGAATATGCTTGCAGGTTCTGCCAGAGCAACATCATCACCTATACCAGAATCGGTTGCATGTATAAAGTCAGGTTCACTATTAGCGCGAGGAATCTTTTCGTTTGTGAAAACGTCTTTCATATGTCGTCTTTGCCCAGCAGGACTATCGTATTTTGGTACGTACATCACTTCAGAATCCCTTCTTAAACCAGATAATGAACGAACTGATCTCTTTCCCTCTTCATCTGTATTTTCTCTAACTTTAAAATCTCCTCCTGTCGAAGCAGATTGCTTTTTATGCTGTACGCGTTTGGAAACGGCTCCCAGTCCTTTTCTAGTCACAGAACTATTTGAATTAACAATTTCAGAATATTTAGTTGGTGAATAATGAAGTTTATTATCCCTTTTCAATCCTACCAGAATATTTTTGGTTGAGGGATGATCGTTTTCATTTAAAGACATTTTCTTTCTTTGTTTTTCTAGATATTTCTCTTCCTTTTCTGCCTTTCTTGCTGCTTTTGTTTGTAGCTTAGAGTAATTCTTAACTCTTTTTTCTGCATCTTTGATTGCCTTTTCTTTTAACTTTTGGACTAATTTCTTATTGAGAGCACTTTGTTTAGAAATTACTTCATCTAAATACCTGAGGATTTCATCCCTCTGATGCATTGCGGCTACATCTTTGCATGTATGATAATCATTATCTAAAGCCCAAAGATTGACACCGAAATTGACTAGAAAAGAAACACAGTTGATGTGCCCATTGGCAGCTGCACAGTGTAATGCAGTATTCCCATAATGATCACACTTGTCTGGATCACCCCTGAAATAAAATAAATTAAGATTAATTTATTATTCAACTAATTAATCGCTGCCCTCATTTCATTCGCATATCCATCATAATTAATCAACAATTTGAAAATTTATATCTATATTATAGTCACACTTATAGATTAACTATAACCTAGATAAAAGTCGAAGACTGATTTAACAATATTAATAATTCCAGATGTCATTTTATATCTCGTTAATAATGACCCACTAACATTGACATTTAAATTAATTTAGGTTATTTATCATTGTATCGCTATTAATATCTAATTTATGAAACATCTTTTCTAGAACAGAATAATAATTAATGTCGTGCGAGCAGGGTAGAGATGCTTATCAAGTCTAACATTAGACCTATATTTCTGTTTTCCTAATTGAAAAAATCTATACTATGTAAATTATAATTTTTGCTTCTGTTTTCTTGCTTATATTTTAATAATGAATTTAAGAAAAGAGTCCCCTGTATGATATATATGCGTACATAGATGTAATAAATTTACATATAAGCTTTATTGCCATAAAAATGTCTATGTCTTAATAATTGAGAGATTCATTTAAAAATTCCGACAATTGTTTAGATACACATCATAAATGAAATTCAATATTGATACTTGATTAAACTGTAATTAATATGAAAGGGAGAAATCCATTAAATGTTCAATGACGTCTATTATTTCTAATACTCATTCAACTGTAACCATTCCTTCTCTTAAAATCAAAGAATCTTAAAGAAAATATAAATGTATATTAAATTACTGAATATATTCAAATTTGGGCGTAGTTATTATGAAGGAGCTTTGCTTGTCATGCATGGTAAATCACTCTACAGTTTCTTCACCCTGAAGGCCAATGTGTCATGATGTCCCTTGGGAACCATCACAGATCTATAATTATAAGCATTGTATTTTGAGATAGCTAGAATTGTATAATAATGATAAACATTTGAAATTAACTTTGTTATAAAAATTCTAGGAATAAAATAAACGTGACTAATGGATTTTTATTTTAAAAGTTTATTTATTTATTTATTTTTGCTCTTAATGACATTCTGAAATATTATATATATAAATGTAAACAAGTTTAATTCCCAACCAAGTTCGGATACCAAATTTGACAAAAAAATTTAATATGGAATGTTTGGTCTATGTAGATTTACGAGATTTGATAGCTAATCGCAGAAAATTAGTAACGTGATTATTTTCAGTAATGCCGTATTGTACAGAACTCTCCAAGTCAAAGGTTGAGGAGATCGCGTGTTAAAATATTCATTGTTTAAAATCGTCGAAGCGTCTATAATCACAACCACATCGACTGATAAAGAAATGGATGGCTGAACACATGATAGTGCTTTCTACATCAATAAGATACCGAGGCTTTTTATAAAAATAGAAATTCGAACACCAGAAGGAATTTTATATTTTCACACAACCTCTAAGAGGGTAAGGCCTACATGTCATCGTTATCTGAAAAGGATGTTGATTCCGAATTGTTAATACATGTACACGATGATACATTATTATTTATTACATGAGGAAGTCATGCATGGAATTGTCACCAAGCAGAGAATTAGGCATAACAGCAAGAACGATAACCTTCTGAAAATAAAAATTTTCTACTCTAAACTTTTGGTCGAGTTACTTTAAGAAAAAGTTGATGCTCCGTACGGGATTAAAATATTTAACCATAAAAAATGCTCAAGCAAAACTTCTTTATAATTTTATTATATTTAAGATGACCATATTTTTTGAGATAATAAAGAAATTAGAAATCGTTTCATAATAATAAAAAGCGGATTTATTTATTTGGTTTCACTAAAACTGAAACATTATAACGCTATAACATTATAACGCTTTTCAATTATAAAAACTTTTGCTATTTGTTTCACCTATGTAATAATAAAACCTAATAAAAAATTTTAATATGGTTCAATGATTTAATAAAATTTTTAAAAAATGATAGGAATAATTCTCAAATGTCGATAATATACTGTACCTGAATAAACATGTAAAAGGGAAGATGATATAAGAGTCAAAATGGAAATATTATGTATCATTAGTTTGCCATGACGAACTTTAACTTATCTAGATTAGAGAAAATGTGCTATAAAATACGCTTTACTTTGTAAAAAATATTTAATTAAAATTAACTTAAAAAATAATTATTGATGATATTTAGTTTTTCTTAAAACAGAATACAGTATACATTACAAATTATCATAATAAAGCAAATGAATTAAAATAAATGAAACATTCTGTCCTGTGATATTCCTTCAAAATAGACCTAATTATCTAATAGGTGCATTCAGGTGATAGCAATGAGTAAAATTAACCTTGATGGATATTATATTAGTTCCGCTTTTCATACAGAAATATTGACACTGAAAGTATTTCGAGTATCAAATAATTCTAAACAATACTTTAATTAGCTTTTTAAATGGCATCGTTAGAAGAGGATGAAATTAATCAAGACTTAAATGTCATAATTAATGAATGAAAATTAATGATCAGAGAAAAAATAAATAAACTATTTTAAAACTGGAATCTGAATCAACCGAGCATTGAAACAACTATTGGCAGAGTTGTTATAGTTACTGTCCTGATAATCAAGTTAATGAATCGATTATTTTTCATTGTCTATTTTTTGCACGCAAACTCATCAATAACAATCCAGGAAATAATTTGATTCTTTTTTTTATCAAGAGGGAAATTTTAATAAACCATAAGAGGAAATTCCATCTAAACTGGTAGAGAGTGAAGAGTGAAGCAAAGTGCAAAGATGTCCTCTTTTCCTCTATTCTCTAGGACACACGAAACAGAGCGAAGATTGGGGAAAAGCGGACGTTACTTTTTGGACAACTCGTGCACCCACCCAACTGCTTTTACACTCAAGCCGACCTTTCTTAGGTCATGCGACGACTGTCATCGACCTACATAAAAGTAATGTATGTATTGCTGTATAGATTAATTTTCCCGCCAGTACCTACTGTATATAGAAAGTTTTGAAACTTTTCCAACAATAAGCGGGACAAATCATGTCCCGTTTCTGCACAAAAGGTCTTGTTTGTATAGTTCATTTCATAAGATAGCAATTTAGGTCAGAAAACTGCAGTTGGACATGACCGTTTTACCAACAACAGAGGGGGGAAATGCTAACTACTATATTTTGATTAAATGAAGAATAAAGAAGTAAATAATAAATTTCGAAATTTTAATTAGAATATTTTTATTACTATAAGGATAAAACACTTTCATGAATATTAATTAAACTACTTAGATAAAAAGAAATTAGAGTTTACTGAATAATACATAATAACAATTTTATCTTTATGATTTTTCTTTTAAAAATGTATACTGTATAAGCTAAAATAATGATAAAAATTCATTTTTCTAAATTTCTAAAGCATCTATATTTTTCTAGATATGTAATTTGAAGAATAAAATATTTTTCATAATATAGAATCCCAGATAAAGTAGAAAAAGCTATATTTTTCTAATTCATCTAAAAAACTAGATAAGAATTTTTAAATATTCATTTGTTTAAAACAAACTGAAACTGAATCCTTAAATATCAGAAAGAATATTACAATTTATAAAAAATAAATCCGCATGACTATATAGCCTATATATTTTTATATACTTTAATCAGATGTCATTTAATTATGAAATAAATATTGTAATTAGTTGATCATGAGAATAGAATTGTGAAAAAATTTTGAAATTTTATCCATGATATTTAATTGGAAAATAAAAAATTTCATAATGATTAAAACTTGTCATGTAGTGAGTGTAGCAACAAGTACTTGAGGGGATCGTGCACTCTCTCATCTGAAGTAGAATACAGTACTTGAAAAACGATACTAGCCTATGTGAACTGTCTTAAAGTTCCGCAAACAAGTGTCTACCTTTTGTCACGTTTTACTCTCACCGTTTTTTTTTTACAAAGCTTTCATTTTTAACTTCCCGGATGATTTTTCATAAAATTTTAAAACAGATGGCATCGAACTTTTGAAGTTATTGGCATAATCGAACTTTATCCTGCATACGAATATATTGTAGAATGATGTTATTACTAATTGTGAGTTGCTTGATCTATGTAGATGTCATACAAAAGGAAAAACAGGAAAAAAAAAATGAATTTCAGATGTACGAAAAAGATTTCCATCATTCAAAGACAATTGACAATCGAAATAAACAGGTAATTCTCGATTGTTATTTGTTGCACAAACATTGATTCAATGACACGGCGGCTATCTCAAATCAGATTTATCGTCTCTGTTTTGACTAGAAAGACGATAGATTTATTAGTTCAGTATAATTTAACTGAAATTATAATGTAATTTTACTGTCTAACTAAATAATTAATTACAAAAGCAGTTATAAGGAAACTTTGAAATCTGGATTTTTAATAAATTTTAATTTTTTTATTGGAAGAATTATTTTTATCTCTGTAAATAAAACATTACTTTTTTGCAATTTATCGAGTTTTATTATCGTTCTCTATATCTTTCCAAAAAGCACTATTCTCTATAATATAGATTATTTCATATGGCTAGACTTTTCATAAATTTCTTATCATAAACCGAAGCTAATATTGTTTATCTAGGTTTTTTTAAACCTGCTGTTTATTTACAAAAGTAGAAACAATAAACGTTTCCTCATATGTATCAGAATTGGTGGAGACTGATATCAAAAACATAATAAAAGTCATATTCTATTGTGATTGTTAACGAATCTTTAAAACAATTCTTTAATTGCTGTAATTTTTGAATAATAACTTATAGTATATACAGTACTGTACTATATATTCATAATTAATTTCCAAAAAGTTTTATGATTCCTAATGAATTAAATTTTTATATAAAAAATTATTTGCAACTTACAAAGGCAATTTGCAGTCGGAGTTTTAAAATAATTTCATCTCTTGTATTTGATTTACTATATATATTTTAAAGAAATATGAATAAAAATTTTCCATTTTAAGTATGGCATTGTAATATAATATTTATAAAAAAATAATAAAGTTATCAACGAACTCAAATTATGTTTTAATCTATCAAAATTACATCATAGTTTGAAAACCGAATGCTTTTTATAAATGCTATGTTGATCATGAGATAAAAATGAACAAATTTGCTTATATTAGTGAATTTAATCAACTTGATTAAATACAAATCACATTAGACCAAACTATGAGATGATTCACTCCTTCAAAAGTTATAGAAATTCCTATTAAATTGATTTATAAATCTAATCATATATTGTATTTTCAAAATAATTTCATTAAAAATTTTATGCAAGGCAAATAAATGATTGTTCTAATAGAAAAGTATTTCAAGAAAAATGATTTTTATTAAGTCAATGATTTCATCGCAAATTAATTCATCTGAATTTAGAATTAAAAAAGAAAATAGCAGAAAGAGCATTTAGAGAGAGGTTTAACAAATAATATATGAAAAGAAAAATTTTCAAATCAGAACATATAAATATCTTTTTTTTATATTATTTTTATATTTTATATTAAACTCCTCTCAAAGAATGCTATTTTTCTGTCCTTATTTATCTTTCCAAATGCTATTTTTCTGTCCTTATTTATCTTTTATTTTGTTCTTTTAAATTTATAAACGGAAAACTAATGCCAAGTTAGACTTTAGAGAGACAAACAACTCTAAATGATCAGACAGATATGTATCTCTAGTGAGAAAATATCATTCATAATATTTATATATGAAAATTTGATTATCACGATTTAAAATTTTCAAAAGATAAACACTGAATTAATAAATATGGCTACTGAAGATGATACTTTAATACTCTGATAACACAAAATTTTAGATAAAGAATGCTGTACAGATTCCAGATTTAAGAATTTAGCAAATTCTTTACAAAAATATTCTGTTTATTCACATTAAATGTAATAATTATTAATTAAATAATATCAAAGGGCAATAACGGATTTAAATAATCATAAATCATTATATTTATCAACACTCGACAATACAAAAATATTTATTAGGACCAATAATTCTTTATTTTTAATTATTAAATTATAAAAAGTAAAAACTTCTTTGTTATAATGTTTTCATGTAATTTTTTTGTTAATGATATTCTTGCAATATTAACTTATGCATCATTATTCTAAAGATTTTTGCGAAAAATGTTAAATAATCAGCAAGTTAATAAATTAAACTTTAATAATTTTGTTACTTATTATCATTTTACTAATCTTAACATAAAAATGTTTATTTAATAACTTTTACTGTATAAATCTATTAAATTTTAAATATAAAATAAATACAATAGTTTATTCAAAAATTCTTAAAAGTTATATTTTTCAAAGGTTTTGATTACAAAGACTGAAAAATGAGGAATTATTTAGATATTGTTCAAACATCTGTTAACTGTAATTTATAAATGGCCATTTATATATTACAATTAATTATTATCATTTAAAGTTAATCAAATATTTCGATCTATATATTAATAATTATGACTATTATTATTTATACATTTTATTTATATAGTATTAAGTTGTGTTGAATTATTTGCACTCTTGCAGCTCTATTTGACAAAGGTCTACCATATTTACTTCTAATAATTATTATTTCTTGATTCTATTATTAAAAATATGCAAATATTTATGAATATTAATTATATTTTATATATATTAAATATCAAACACTTCATAATTAAGATTATAAATGTAGTAGCTGTACTTTATATAATGCTAATTAATCTATTTTATTAAATGCAATTTTAGATTGATAATTTTGATCATTTAACAAATATGGGATAGTTAGTTTGCAACAGACTTCAGATATTAGATTTCACTTCCAACAATTACATGTACTTTTGTCAGCTTTCCACTCCTATTGTCCTGTAATTTACAGCAAAACTTACTTTATACATTTTTATTTTCTACTATAGAACTTTGTTAATATTTTTTGTTAAGATTCAAAAATGTATAAAAGTAACACAGTAAGACCCTGCTTAACATTGTTTCAATATAACGTGATTTTTTTCAAATTCTATATTTTTTATTGATTCATTTTGGCGCAGTTTCTCAAATTGTTATTACTCAAATAAATCGAAAAATCACACTAATTTGTTTTCTTCAATACTCCTATGCCATCTCACAATGCGTTTGATATCAGTTCAGTTCAGTTCAGTGCAGTACATATGAAAGTCTGCTGTGGTTACAGTTCATATTTATGATTGGTCATCAATGTTATTTTACAGTTAGAGTTTAGCTATTATTACAGAAATTATGGATCAGTTTATACAAAATGATCCAAATTTGGATAAAAGTTCAAAGGTAAGACGAAGTGGCATAGATGAGATGTCTAGCTATTGACAGTTGCTTGCTGAATGAAAGAGTAAAAAGGCAAAACGATTTTTCGTTAATGATTCCTAACAAAAAAACAAAAAGTATAAATGAGAAAGAACCTTCTTCATCACAAACAAATTATTTACTTGAATATTTTCATGAATGATTTATGAATACAAAATCGATATTAGCAATAAAAATGTCTATAATTAATATAATATACATTACAAAATAAAAAAAGGTACGTATATTTTTTATTCATTTTCCTGTTTCATCTATTCCCATTATTTGTGTGTTAACATAACCTCGTTTAACACTGTTTCGTTTAGTGCTTGGTTTTTTTGGAATGTATCCCCCACATTAAATGGGATCTTACTGTATTTAACATTTTCTGCCAAGTAAATATTTCAATAAAACTATCATAAAATACTGAGCTAATCTCTATTTAGTATATTTATCTGTATTTAACATTTTCTGCCAAGTAAATATTTCAATAAAACTATCATAAAATACTGAGATTAGAGTTTAGTATATTTGCACTATGATGAAATTAGCATAAACCTGTTGATTATATATGTTACCATGAAAGACCGAAATTAGAATCTGTCAATATTCTCCAGTGACTGTCGATACATACAAAATATGTCGGTGAAAGACTGAATATTTGGTTCTATTATAAGACCGAAATTAGAGACTGTCAATATTCTCCGGTGACTGTCGATACATACCAAATATGTCTGTGAAAGACCGAATATTTGGTTCTATTAGTATACATTCGAACCATCACCGGTGTATGTCGACAAGCACAGATAAGATCCGGTGGGGGTCGAAACGACAAGCCGAGAAGAAACAACCAGAGAGAAGCGACAAAACCACCAAATCGTCCGCCGCGATTGAAGTCATGTAGCATCTATTTGTTATATTCTCGAACACTCTGCTGTTTTTCAGTCTTATGCAAGGTTTAGTAGTGCGTACAACGTTTGCTTAATTTTTTATCCGATACCCTAATTTATATTGAATGGCTACTGATCTTATACTGAACCATGATCTTTTTTTTTGAAAAGTTATGTGCATTAATTGCGAGTAAATGAGAAAAGAATTGTTTTATTTTTCTGAAGAAAAGTACTCTAAAATACTTTCTGAAGTGATTTTTGCTAAAACTAAGTGCAGTACACTTTTGGATTACAGACGATTAAAACGTTTTGACATTTTAAAAATTAAGGATGAAGAGAAGTTAATTGAGCCATTAAAACCAGAAGAAACGAATATACAGTATTATGTTACCAATAATGAATTGTTCAGTATACTATCCGAAACTCACATCAGAATAGGCCATGGAGGAAGAACATGTATGCTTAAAGAATTGCAAGTTAAATACAAAAATATTACATATAAAGTTGTAATGTTGTATTTAAATTTACGTAAACAATGTCAAATGAAACATAGTGCACTTAAAAAAAATATTGTTGTGAAACCAATGGTCAGTTTGGAGTTAAACTTAAGATGTCAAGTCGATCTGATAGACCTGCAGTCACACAAGGTTGGCAATTACAAGTTCATAATGGTATATCAAGACTATTTAATGAAGTTTGTCCAATTACGATCTTTAAAAGCTTAGACAGCCGAAGAAGTAGGGTATCACCATCTTCAAATATTTTTAACATTTGATGCCCCAGCTATATTGCATTCAGATAATGGTAGGGAATTCAATAATCGAGTCATATCTGAACTATGTGCTATGTGGAAAGATGTTAAGATAGTTCACGGAAAGCCTCTTCAAACACAAGGCTCAGTTGAAAGGGCCAATCAGGATATACAGAATATGTTAAATGCATGGATGAACGATTACGATACAAATAAATGGTCAGATGAGCCAATCAGGATATACAGAATATGTTAAATGCATGGATGAACGATTACGATACAAATAAATAGTCAGATGGTTTGTCCTTTGTTCAATTTGCCAAGAACACAACATAACACGAAGTAATACGCCAAAGTCCTTATGAAAATCCTGTTTGTCGTAAAACATCCTAAACCAAAAACAGGCATAGCATCATCATGTTTGTCTGACGAGCAAATCGCAAATATTGAAACTGAAGAACAGCTCAAAGAAATTGTTAATACTTTTGAAGAAAATTTGAGCAGTGACCATACAAAAATCATATTCCAAAGGAAAATATTGAAGAGGGCTGCAACCTACCACGTCTTCATATCAAGCCCTGACTGAACAACACGAGTTTATTTCAATAAAAAGAGCGGCCGCAAAAAAGAATGTACTGCAAGCAACAACAATGTTACGAATCTCAAAAAGAAAATTTCCTCCTGCTTCAAATTGGTGATAATGTACAAATGAAAGTCACTGATGTCGACCATGGTCGTACAGATGTCCGAAATGTGTTGGCGGTTGTTGTTGGAATGGAAGACTCCAATTTTTTTAAATTATGAAACAAAAATGGTACCTTTAAGCAGTTTATACTCGAAATAAGTTCATAATTTGTAAAGAAAAGTTACTTTCCATAGATGAGATATCTTCTCAAGAAATGTTACTGAGAGAAGCAGCTGGAACTAATTCGAGAAGTGGAGGGCAAGGCTATACACGCTGTAATTGCAAAAAGAAGTGTTCCACGACTAAATGCAATTGTAAAAGCAAGGGATTCTTGTGCAATTCAAAGTGTCATAGCAGTTTAAGTTGTTCCAATAAATAAGATTGTATAACGTTAATCACATAATTTATGTGTAAGTTTATTATCAGTATAATTTCCTTTCTGATTTAAAATGTGCTGTTACGTAAGCTTTCTCCTATTTTGACATATATTGTAATATTATTTCTCCTATTTTTGACATATATCATATATTAAAAAGTTGTATTTTTGTTTTAATTTCCTTTCTGATTTAAAATGTGCTGTTACGTAAGCTTTCTCCTATTTTGACATATACTGTAATATTATTTCTCCTATTTTTGATATATATCATATTAAAAAGTTGTATTTTTGTTAACATAATAAAAATATTTTTATTCAACATTCACCATCAGTGTATGCTGAATGTCGACATTTGCCGGTGTAAGTGAGAAATAATGATATTTAGCAAATATTTCTTACATACACCAAGCAACTATGTGAATGCTGACATTCACAGGAGAATATTGACATTTGCCAGATATCGGTCTTTCACAGTAACATATACAATCTTTACTAAAGAATTAAGCATCAAATTGGTGCTGTTTCTCAGTTATATACATGGCTTTATGATTTAACAAGTTTGCTAGATAATTATATTAAAAAAAAAAATGTAAACCACAAATTGTTGGGAAATAAAACTGAATTCAACATGATGTGATTGTAAGTTGCTTCTCATCAAGTTTTATTTCCACAGCACAATGTTTCAATAGAATGAATTTAGATTTTAATGCCCATATTTATTCCAATAATGAACTGGATTTTGAAAATTTTTTAAATGATTTAAATGATAATACAAAAATTTCAATAAATTTCATATTATTCTAGCTCTTGAAATTTGAGGCAGATATATGAGTTTCAATCTTTCTTTTTTAGTCTGAATTGAGAGTTGGCTTATACATGAATATAAAGTATGGTAAGATTTCCATGAATGTTTGTTTATTTTACAATAAATATATATTGACTAAAATTAGCCATATATTAAAAATTCATGTGATTATATTGAAATTCTAATGAAAATTCAATTAAATCAATTGAATAGTTAAATCTGAACAGGAAGAATATATTGTCATTATTCCACAGAAATGAATATCCAGTCAGGGAATACAAAATAAAAGGTTTCTAGTTTGTGTTGATAAAATGAAATAAGGCTAACAACCAGAACTTAATTTGTATGGGACTGCTAGGAAACACTATTCTGTTCTTTAATTTGGGAAGTGAATCATTCATAATAATCTATATCTTATCTGAAGTCCAAGCCTAATGTTCTCTTTCTTATTTTATTAAAAATTAAAATACTACCAAAAAGTATAAATGAAGCAAAGTTATGTGCTGTAAACCAGACTCAACAATTTCAAAAGCAATAAATGTAGGCAATCCTTGACTAATAATGGGGTTTGAACCCAAGTTGTAAGTCAAAAATGCCTAAATTTTATGGATTGCTACCATCAATATTTATTATTACACTCCACTTTATTATAATAAATTTAATGAATTCAAAAATGCAAGAACCATTATACAAGAACTGATGTTAACTGCTTTGACCAATCACAATTTATTGTAACACAACCATCGTAAGTACAAGTGTTTGTAAATACTACCTGTACAATTCTCTTATTATAATGTAATAATTGCATTCTTATGAGATATTACACAATAGAAAATTGCATAATAAAAATAACAGAACTTATGGACAGATTATAAAAAATATTCAAAATCAAATAAAATTTAAATAGCTTACTTCAAAGGACAGTAAAATTTAGAAGCATATTAAATTAATATTTAATAATAATATAATACAGTAAATTTAACACTCAGTTTTTCAAAGATAATTATGTAAATATTACTTGTTAGAGAAAAAAAAAGGTTTTTAAAATCAGCCACTATCAGTACTGAAAGAAAGTACATCTACAGTCAACTTTATGAATTTGTGAAGTCTTTTTTCTTAAAGATATTTTTTTTATGGTGAGATAGCTTGTCTCAGATCACATTTTATTCAATTTTTTTCCAAACAGAAGTCATTCCATTTCAACTTCTTTAACTCCAATCTTACAGCTTGCTAACATTCAGGCTTATTCTACAATAAAGCTTGCTCTAACATTTTTGACATTACTTGTAACATAAAACTCTCTTACAATTATTCCTGTTGCATGAACAATGTCAACATTACATTACAATCAAAACATTTTATATGTATAATTCAATACTTCTCTTCAATTGGTTATAGCCTTTCTTATCCATCACCAACAATTTTATCTTACCCTCATATTTATATTCTTATCAAAGCTTCTTAGCCATCACCAACAATTTTATTAACAGAATGCTTCCTGTTAACATTTTTCGCCATTCTGTCCTTCCTTATCTATATATATTATAAATCAGAAATGCCTGAGAGCATATGTCGGTTATAACGCAAGAACGGCTGAATGGATTTTTATGAAATAACTTTTGTTTGTAGATTTTTTTGCTTAAATTCCGTGAGAGACAGGTATTGATTATTAGAAATTGGTTTTACATATTGTAATTGGCGTAAATTACTTAATGGAAGATCAGCGCTACTTGATCAACCTCACTAGTTGACAATGATCACGTGACATGTTAGCTAGCCGATATCATTAGATTACTAAGATCGTCTGGTCACTCAAGTAAAATTGCTTGGCTGAATAAAATTAAAAGCCAGCCATTTAATACAAGCAATTGTAGACTCGACTGAAATAAAGCTGAATAAAATTAAAAACCAGCCATTTAATACAAGCCATGATAGACTGGCTGAAATAAGCAGCCATTTAATACAAGTCATCGTAGACTTGCTGATATAACTGGTGTATAAAGCCAGCCATTTAATACAAGCTATCGTAGACTTGCTGAAATAAACTGAAAATCTACCATAGCACGTCTCCTAAAACAAGAAAATCAACTGCATGAGTAGTGGGCATTACAGAAAGAAATTCCGGAGTCAGCCATTTAATACAAGCTATCGTAGACTCGCTGAAATAAACCAAAAGCATAGACGCGTCTCCTACAAAAAGAAAATCAACTGTGTAAGGAGTGGGTATTACAGAAAGAAATTCCAGGAACATCGAAAAGAAAATGTGATGGAAAGGATTTAGAAGTCAAAGAAGCATTAGATAAATGGATTTCTATAGTTAGCAGGCGAAGTGTGAATATCAGTGGCCCAGTATTGAAACGGAGATTGGTAAAAAACTGAAGTAGTAATAAATTCTAAAATATGTAATTTGTAGGTAAAAAAATAGTAATTAGGTATCTATTTTAATGATTTATTAAAATAGGTACCTAATTATTATTTTTTACAATTTTATTAAAGCATTACAATAGGTACCTAATTATTATTTTTTTTATCCCTACGAATTACATATTTTATTTTAGAATTTATTATTACTTGGTTTAATGATGACAGCTGGACCAAAATGGCTTAGTCCCATACGAATTACATATTTTATTTTAGAATTTATTACTACTTCATTTAATTGGGGCGAATTACATATTTTATTTTAGAATTTATTATTACTTCGTTTAATTGGACAAAATGGCTTGGCCCGACGTGTCCCAATTAAGTGGAATCTACTGTATATTATAAATCTGAAATGCCTGAGCACGCGTGTACACTTATAACACAAGAATGGCTGAATGGATTTTTATGAAACAACTTTTGTTTGTTAGGGGAATTAAATAGGGAGATTTGAAGATAGGTATTGATTATTAGAAATTTGTTTATTTAATTATAATTGGTGTAAATTATTTGATAAAGATCAAAGATGGAGATCAACATTATTTGAACGACCTCATTGGGTTACAGTGACTATGTGACATGTTAGCTAGCCGATCATTGGATTACTATGATCGTATCTTTAGTAACTGAGCAGTTTCATTGGCTCATAATGGACACGTGATTGTTGTACATAACTATTATAACCCAATGAGATTGCTTTTAATGGCGGATATCGAGTATTGTACTGTATATTATTATGTTACACCGCCGGCTCGCCGTCCAGGCCGTTCTTGTACTGCCACTCCTCGACGCTGCCGGTGACCACGTAGGCCAGCTTCTGCTGGCGTGCCCAGTCCAGCGCGCGCTGCTGGCGCTCGCGATCGTCGACCAGTTGCAGGTCGCCTTGCGGCTGCGCCGGGTATAGGCGCGTACTGCCGGCATTCGTCGATCGTAGTACTGTAGCAGGTTGCTTTTCGGCTCCGTCGGGTATAGGCGCGGCCGCACGCCCTCCTCGGCCAGCACGCTGAGCAGGATCTGTTCGGCACGCTCGCCGGCCTGCGGCGCCTGGGAGTAATTGAGCAGCGGCACCAGGCCCCACTGCGCGCCGCGCGCCAGCGGCGTAGCGCTTTCGCTGGTGAAGCTGGAGCAGCCCGCCATGAACAGGGCGACGGCCGCGAGAGCCAGGCAGCGGATGGATTGCATGTTGTGTTCCTCCTGTTGAATTCCGTATCCGGGCCGCGTTCAGCGGCCGAAGCGCGTGCTGTAGGTCACCCCGAGCGTGCCGCCGGCATCGCCGCCGCCGCCCTGGGGAGCCGACTGGTAGCCGAAGGTGAACGCCAGTTCGTCATCGCCCAGCAGCTCCATGCCGATGCCGAGATCGATGCCGTAGTTGAACTCCTTCTCTGTCCACTGCCAGCCGGCCAGGGTGTCGACGATCCAGGTGTATTGCGTAGAAAAATCTGCATTTGAGATTAATTCACGTATTTTTCGATGCTCTTGGTTCAAGACTAACTGTTATTTCCTAATGCTCCTTAAGTTTGTCACTATCGTTACCATGTGTAGAGAAACGAAACCGTCATTGCCATAGCAACACAACCATTTGACTTACAACAAGAGAATTTTATAAATATTATCAAATTATTTATGCTACTATTTATGAATTATTTATGATTTATTATTTAATCTATCATCTTTTTTTCAATCACTGATTATTTTATTTTTTCATATAAGTTTTTATTATGAAGAAGAATCTGTATTTGAGATTAATTCACGTATTTCTTGATGTTCTTGGTTCGAGATTATAACTGTTGTTTCATGTGTTTTGATATAATGTTTTTGTATATCGCAGTTGTATAAATTTCATAATGCCACGAAAAAAAAACTCTAGGTGAATTAACTCCTGGTGCTAAATGAATGATTTAATTCGAAAAAATAAAACATTAGAGAAGATCGAGCAAATCGAACCAGAATTCTAATAGAGAAAGAAAGATAAAGAAGGGAACATTCGAAAAAACACATTTCAAACAGAAAACGTATCTGTACGAGAAAGATTTTCAGAATATATTGAAGAAAATCCTGAACGTCATCTAAAAAGTATCTAGGAAAGATTTTCAGAATATATTGAAGAAAATTCTGAAGGTCATCTAAAAGAAAAGATTTTCAGAATACAAGTGAACATTCGAAAAGACACGTTTCAAATAGAAAACATATCTATACCGGAAAGATTTTCAGAATACGTGAAGAAAATCCTGAAGGTCATCTAAAAGGTTATAATTTAAGAGAAAGATAGCTTAAGTACTACACCATGAACTGCCCGAGCAACGCCGGGCACGGGTATGCTAGTTTATATATAAATTGAATTTTATATATAGTATATTGTTTTCATTATTGAAAACAAAACTCCTGGTTTTAACATTATGTTTATGGGAAATTGATTCTTGGTTTATGAGTTCTTAAAAACTTGCTCCAGAAATGAGTTAACTAATAAAAGTAGGAACTACTTGTATTCTTAAAATGCTGATTAAATGATATTTTGTGATTTTGAATATCTCTATTTTGAATTTTTCCTAATGCTTTAAAAAGTTAAGAAATTTACTTCTTAATGGCATTAGTTGATTAAACTGTTACAGCCTGTGAAACAGTGAAAAGTGGACCATGGCCATAATTCAGTATTCAGTAAATCTCATCACTGTCAGACAAATTTAATCATCTATGTTCATCTGGGATACTTAGTGCTGCCCAACACTAATTTGAATATGATATTCACTATGTTTGCCAATGTTACCAAAAATTAATATTCTCAAAGTTTTCAAAAATATGCAAAATAATTAAAACAATCACATTATATTTAATATAAAAAAATTTTTTAAATAGCAATGTAATTAACATTTTCAATTACAACAATTTAATTATTGTTCTAGTCTTCAAAATAGTTCAATTTTTTACATAAAAAGCAAAACATTTCTTTATAAAGTTAGATTAGGTCATCTTTGGAAATTATTATTTTTTAACTTTCATTAAAAATGAAAATAAATATTGTACAATTGAAACTTTCATAGTAAATATTTCAAAATTTTGGTTACAAAAAAATACTTGCCCAAAATTTATTTTTACAATTCTAATAAAGCATTTATGAATTCTAGCAACATTAGATATAAATGTATGTCAATGCTTCTTTCCATAAAAATTTTCATTTCATACTATGAGGATCATTTCAAAAATAATGTAGTATAGATTATATTATTAATACAGTAGGGCTAAGAAATTGCCATCAAACTGTTTCAATACATTTTCTGTTCCTGCCACTAGTTGACTATAATTGCCACGAAACATAATGAATATTGTTTGGGATGTTCAAATGATATGGCATCTGCATATCTGTGCAAATGCCATTCATTGGTTACAATACATGACATTTTTCAAGAGACAAATCCTAAATTCCATGGAATGATGCCTTCAATTTTGGTAAAAGATCAAATCAGAATTCTAATCAATGAATTATATCTATTTATTCAATATTATTTCAAACTTGATCATTATTTATCTCTTGAAAGTCTTTCATATACTGTAACATGAGAGACTTTCAAGATGATCTAATAAACACAAAAACTGAATCCTTAGTAGTATAGTGGTGCCTTGCAATTCGACAGTAATCCGTCGGCAAAGTAATGTCGATTTGAGAAACTGTCGAATTGCAAGATGATATTTCCCTTATAAGACTATGTAAAATCGAATAATCCGTTATCGGTCCCCATCACATTCCCCTAACAGGTGAGTGAGAGAGAGAGAGATATACTATATTATTTACTTTATTATATGTGTTCAACTATTGTATACCTAAATTACAAAATACACTATTTTATACACAATACATTGTATAACACATTAAATTACAAAAAACACATACACAACACACAATTTATTAACCCTTGGATGTTGGAATGAAGTCTTTCAGCAGACACCCTAGCACTTATAATCTCTCTCTCTCTGTTGCAATAGTTGTCCTATGAATGTCATACTCAAGTTACATTTTAATTGTTCTACCTTTCTGCACTTTATCTACAATTTTTTTCTTCGTCTCTTTGCTCAATCGAGTGTTCTTATTTTCGGAATTATTCCTCTAGTAAACTCTTTGAACCCATCTTTACATTTCACTCAAAAAAATAATAATAATTATCTCTTTGAACCCATCCTTACATTTCACTCAAAAAATAATAATAATTACCAATATTGAACCCATCCTTACATTTCACTCAAAAAATTAATAATAATTACAAATAGTGTTCTTCTTTTCGGAATTATTCCTCTGGTCAGTTCTCTTCGAATCCGCAAGTGTTGTTCTTTTCGGAATTATTCCTCTGGTCAGTTATCTTTGAATCAACTCACTTGAAAAATAATAACTGCACTTTATCTACAATTTTTTTCTTCGTCTCTTTGCTCAAACGAGTGTTCTTCATTTCAGAATTATTCCTCTGACAGTTCTCTTTGAACCCATCCTTACATTTCACTCAAAAAAATAATTATTATTACAAATTTTTTACTTTCTGAAAAATGTAGAATTGAAAATTAACAAACAATACTGGCAAACACCAAAGTAGCCCCAAAAAGACTGAGAAATAGCAAATGACATCACACAATTCCATGCACGCGCATGCGGCAACCCGCGAAACTCAAATGTCAAATTGCGGGACGTCGAATTGCAAGGCACCACTGTATTTGGTATCTTTCACAGCAATGGAAACTGTTATTTAAGAAACTGCTTTGTTCTTAGTTATAAGTTTCTATATTGAAATACTGAAAGCAATTTCTTAAATAAATCATATTGACTATAGAAAAGTAACAGCCTTTAAGACAGAAATAAGAAAAATCTTTTAATAATCTTTTATGAAAAGCACTTTCGATATACACCCTCATCAGGTCCAATTGTAAATTTAATTTTTTCAAACACTTGTATAAGAACACATAATAGTCATTTAAATAATGATTTTAAAACTTTTACAATCGTAATTTTTAAATTACTTAATTAACATATCATAAATACACATTATATATATATATAAGGAATTTATAAAATTATAAAAATTAATAAAGTCCTTTAAGTAGACACTATCTTCATGCTTTGCCAATGTCATTAGTATTGAGTTTGTTAATTGGAATAATTGCAGTTTTCTATTTATCTAAACCGTGTAATTTTTTCTAGTTTTTCCTTTTATTGGATCTTCTTCAATGTCTATGATTTTTGCGTCATTCTAGTTAATGGAAAGATTCGTGATGCTGGTATTTGCGCTAATGCCATATTTTCGTGACTTTTTCCTATGTGACATTTTATGTTCATTGATTCTTTTTGTTAAATTTCTAGAAGTGTAACCAACATAAATGCCTGTTTGATTATCAAAAAATGGGATTTCATAAACTCCTGGGTTCTTATTTATGTCTAATCAATTTTTATAAGAGATTATTAAAAGATTTTTTCTTATTCCTGTCTAAAAAGCTGTTGCTTTTCTATATTCATTAAAAGACAGAGGAACTTCAGACATATTTGGAAAAGTTAGGTTTTGAGTTAAAGTGGCTTAGAGGACAAGGCTATGATAATGGAGCAAATATGAAAGGAGTAAGGGTGTACAAAACAGAATACTTGAAAAATATCTAAGGGCATTTTATTTGTCCTGCACAAGTCATTCTTTAAACCTAGTTGAGAATGGTTCAATAGATCTAGTCTTGTTGAAGAAGGTCTATTGGCAACCAATCAAATAGATAGAAGCAATAAAAACAAATATCTACAATGTATTTGAATATATGTTCAATCTTTATTCTAGAAATGATGCTAGAAAAATTATCTATGATCTTCTTGGAATCCTCCGATTTAATGAAAGAGATCCGTCCACAGCCTGGGAAGGATAATAAATCTGTGCCTGTCTTCTCTCCAGAGCTGAGAAAAGGAAGAAAATAACTTAGTAGAAATCTATTTACTACTAATACTGTATATTAAGTAAATTATAGTGCACTTGGTAGAATTAATTTTAAGCAGAGAATCAAATTTAGAAGGCACTGACCAATTAAAAACTAATTATAATAAAATATAAACAAATCTGAATCAGATATTAAAGACTTTTCTAAAATATAAGGGTATTCTTTCACATATACTATATGATTCTCATTATTATTATTATAAATATAATAATAATAATGAGATTTTTGCTAAAATTATTCTTGATTTTTAACAAACACACATTTCTGTCAAATTATTGATTCTTAAATGATTTTAATCCAAAAATCTAAAACTACCTCCCATTTTACTATTAATTAAAGTGAAATTATTTTTTAAAACTAATTAATTTGAAAAGATGTAAAAAATTTTACATAAAATATCATAAACAACTCCACAATAATTCCAGTCTATCTGGTTAGGACTTCAACTGGAAAACTAATTTCTGAAACAATAGTTGTTCTAACACTAACACTATAACTAAGAACCAAATAGAACTTATGGTTGCTAAAGAAAATCATGGTGTTTGTGTTAAATTATAAGGCAAGATAAGGGGCATTAGGAAATTCACCCAATGTCACTATCGTTACCACGTGTAGAGAAACGAAACCGTCATTGCCATATCAATGCAACAATTTAACTTACAACAACTCATTACCACGTGTAGAGAAACGAAACCGTCATTGCCATAGCAACGCAGCAACCACGTGTAGAGGAAACGAACCGTCATTGCCATAGCAACGCAACAATTTAACTAGAGAAACGAACCGTCATTGCCATAGCAACGCAACAATTTGACTTACGGTAATACAATTTTATAAAAATTATTGAATATTTGTGCTGCTACTGATTTATTATTTAATCTATTATCTTTTTTTAATCAATGATTATTTTATTATAGTGATTGTCATTAATTGTAAGTTTTTATTATGTAGAAGAATCTGCATTTGAGATTAATTCAGGTATTTCTTGATGTTCTTGGTTCGAGACTATAACCGTTGTTTCACGTGTTTTGATATAATGTTTTTGTATATTGTAGAGTTGTATAATTTCATAATGCCATGAAAAAGAAAGAACTCTTTAGGTGAATTAACTCCTGGTGCTAAATGAATGCATTTAACTCAGGAAAATGAAACATTAGAAGATTGAACAAATCAACAGAATTCTAATAGAAAAAACAAGATAGATAAAGAAATGAACATTCGAAAAGACACATATTTCAAATAGAAAACGTATCTGTAAGGGAAAGATTTTCAGAATACATTGAAGAAAATCCTGAAGGTCATCTAAAAAGTTATAATTTAAGAGAAAGAGAAACTTAAGTAATACACCATGAACTGCCCGAGCAACACCGGGCATGGATATGCTAGTAATTTATATATAATCTTCCACTTATAGAATGACTGTATATGTAAAAAGGTAAGTTCTAATTCAAAGTGGAAAAATGATAATTTATTAAAGTTTACTGGATAAGTACTTTCAACTTCACAAAGTCATCTTCAGCTTTTTAAAAAATTAGAATACAAAACATTCTTTAGAATATAAGATGCAGAATGTTATTTAAATTTAAATTACTTGGAACAAAATTTTTTAACATGTATATAACCTTAATATTTGTGTATAATTCCTTAATTTTTTTGTTTTAAGTAATTTAAATTTAAATAACATTTTGCATCTTATATTCCAAAGAATGTTTTGTATTCTAATTTTTTAAAACGCTGAAGATGACTTTGAGAAGTTGAAAGTATTTCTCCGGTAAACTTTAATAAATTATCATTTTTCCATTTTGAATTAGAGCTTATCTTTTTACATATACAGTCATTACACAGTTACTTATTCTATTACAACATATTTCAAGATGGCAACAATTATGCAAAAAAAAAAAAAACACTTTATAATTGGGATTTTTGTTCAAATCTGAGAAATAAACTTCTAATTGGTACAGTTGAGAAATATATTACAAAATACAGTATATAAAGTTATTTCAGTAATTTTTAAGACCACATAATAACAGTATATGAGTTGAAACAAAACTTGTGTATGAATTATGTTTGTAACTAGAGGAGCACATGTATTGTTTTTTTCCAATATGAATACGGCCAGGAATTAGGAAGATTACTAGAGTGGTTCTCACTGATTACACATATGTACTGACTTCTGGTGTTTTAAATAAACAACATTTGATGAATCATTCCTTACATAATTATCAAATGTAAATATAGGTGCTTTCTTTTTTCGAACTTTAATGAGGTTTTGTTTTGAGAACTCCATTAATCCCTCACTTGCATTGTAGGCATATGTCACAAATGGCAATAACAAACAATAAAATTTTACAAGTGCAATTTCATGGGTCAAAATTGGTTTTATTGCATTTGTATTTAGGATTTTCAAAAAAGGATCAAATGAGTTTCTGATGATGGTTCCTAAATGTTTTCTGACTGAATTTCTTATTTTGAATTTTTTGCAAAAATGTTTTTAATTGAGTATTTTTTTTGAAAAATTTGCTTTTTTTCTCCACTTCTACATTCTAGATTATTCTATTTATATTATTCCAAATATATGTTGAAATAAACTTAATCACCCAAAGTTTAGTGAAAAATTATTTTTTTTTATAGTATGAACTATAAAATTGTACTTAATTCTATAAAATAGGCAATATTTTTTAATAATCATTAATTGTTTTACTTCATTTTCATTATATTTTTGCCAAAAAATAAGAATATATAATGCAAAGATTCACCATTCAAAGGAGAAAGGCATTTTATTGTTTTATTGTTACCATTCTTTTCCTGAACTTTTCACGCCAAACCTATTACACTCCAGGAAGTGTGATACAGGAGTAACCCTTGTCACTCCAGTATCACACTTCCTGGTGTGCACCATCAGAGAGTCCAATTAGAGCAAACTATAGCTGTTTATGTATGAAATTTAAGCAATTTTCATATATGATTGTTTTTTATATATAAATTTGAAAATTTACAAAATATTAAAATATAAATTACTGAAATGAAGATAAAACATGTTAATTTATATAAATTATTAATAATAATATCAATATATCAATAAATTTCTGTAAATTTTGGACTAATTACACAACATATCTTAATTAATATTCATTAATCAAAATTAAAATCGTAAAAACCAAAATACTATGAGCAGTAAGGTTTAAAGACAAATTAAATAATTTTTTATTAAGAAACATTTTCAATCCTATGATATAGCTTACATAAAAACTGAATAGATTTAAATAAAATTTGAATATATTTCCAACATATAGTTTAAAGCTTGCTACATAACATATAAAATTAATATATTACAGATTGACTATTAAAAATCCCGAAACCTCGGGACCCGAGGATTGCCGGATTTTCGAAAATTTCAGATTTTTGATGTATATATATGCTGTATATATTTAATAGAAAAAGACTACTTGTACAATGCTTTAAAGAAGAGTTTAAAAAAAATAAAATTAAATATTAATAAAAAGCAAATGAAATTTTATTAAATAACTAAATAAAAGACTGTAGTTCTACAGAATGTTAATTCAATTAAATAAAATACAGTGAAAAACGTTTAACACGAAAACGCTTAACATGAAAAATCGGTTAACATGAAATAATACTGCGGTCCCAAGAAAATACTATATATTTTCATACATTTTTTTCTTTTAACATGAAACAAAAATCGCTTAACACGAAATAGATTTCACTTCTCAGACGAACAAAATATCCCTGCTTTCTGCAATCCCATCGTCACCCAGATTTTTTGGCTAATTTTTTCGTTAGACCGAACAAAATAAACGGGTCGCTACTGTTGCAAGTTACCTAGAGAGAGAAGCAATTCAAAATCGGTGAATTTTGTGTCGCAATCAGTGAATATTGTGTCAAAATCGGTGAATTTCATGTTTTAAATACTGTACAGGTGCAGTACTGTAAATTTATTTTTTACGTGTACAATGGCAGAGAAATCCGGACGAAAACAAACTGCTATTTCGCTTAAAATGAAGATGGAGCTGCTTACAGCAGTTGATGAAAAACAGAGGTCGAAAACGGAAATCTGTAAAGAATTTGGCATTGCTAACTTTACATTGTCAACGATAATTAAAAATAGATATCAAATTACAGCCATGTTTGAGTGCAGTATGTTGGAGCCAGAGAGAAAACGTATGAGAATGGCGAAGCATGAAGATTTAAAGACTGCGTTGCTTGTTTGGTTCAAACAATTCTAGGTCTCAGAATGCTCCCATATCAGGACCTTTATTGCTGGAAAGAGCTGATGAACTTGCAAAACAAATGGGTCTTGAATTTTCTGCAAATCCAGGCTGGTTGGAACGTTTCAAGAAAAGGAACAGCATAGTGTTAAAAAATGTTTGTGGTGAAGCTAACCAAGTTTTAACGATAATGACAACAAATTGGTTGCAGTCTATGTTGCCTTCAATACTTGAAGAATATGACGTGAAAGATGTCTTCAACGCCGACGAAACTGCCTTATTTTACCACTGCTTGCCCAATAAAACTTTATTGTTTAAGGGACAATCGTGTTCAGGGGGAAAATCTCTAAAGAAAGAATTACGGTATTGGTAGGATGCAATTCGGATGGATCTGAAAAACTACCCTTCTTATGTATATTTCTTAGCACTAGCGAGCAGTCCAAACAGTACTATATTTTTCTCAAAAAATTATTTATTAAGTAACGTTTTCGGCAATAATTTGCCCTCATCAGCTTATACAACAATTTGTTATTCTATTTTCAAACATAGAACATAGTCGTTACAAACGAATTACAGTCGAATTAGAACACCAAACATTTAAAAATAATTTATAAAATTTACAACACATAGGAAAGTGCTAAGAAATATACATAAGAAGTCTAACTCCTATTTAGAGCAGTAAGTGTGAAAGTAAATTACATAAAACTACCCTTATTTGTCATTGGGAAAAGTTTAAAACTGCAGTGTTTTAAAAATGTAAGAACATTACCAGTCAAATAGACGGTGAACAAAAAAGCGTGGATGGTGGCCACTATGTTTACTGATTGGATTCTCAATTTGGATAAGCGATTTTTACGAGAAAAGCATAAAATCGCATTTATTATTGATAATTGTCTGGCACACCCTGATATTAAATTAAAAGCTATAAAGCTTATATTTTTGCCTCCAAATACCACAAGTGTTTTATAACCGTGTGATCAAGGCATCATACAGAACTTGAAATTTCACTATCAAAAGCAATTGCTTCGAGAATGTTTACTCGCAATCGAAGCAAAAGAAGATTTTTTCATTAATTTATTAGATGCACTACATATGTTGCGCTCTGCATGGAATTTAATGATGCCAAAGACGATTGAAAATTGTTTTTGCCATGCGGGATTCTCCAAAGTAGCAGATTCCTTGATGCCTCAAGAATCGGAGGATAGTGAAATTGAGCCAAAATTTAATGAAATGTTTGGGAAAGTTTCTACATTATTAGATTGTTCTACAGTGTCATTGGATGAATTTGTTGCGGTCGATGATGATGTGTGTACAGCGCCACTTATGAATAGACAAAGATATTTTGGAGGTCGTTCAAAGCTCAAAAGATCCCATCGATGCAGTCAGTTCCCTGAGTTCATTGGTGAAGGTGCCATGAGGGGCAAAGGCCCCGTTCTCAAGTTATGGGCTCCAAAGTTGGGGCTCGAAATTACATTTCTTTACAATTTTCTGCAAAACTTTTATGGATAATCGGTTATTTTTAACGAATTTAGACGTATCTTATCATTCCGATTCGAATGCAATCAATTTAAATAATCTATGATTTACCTTTACGAAGTTACGTAATTTTTTCACTTACAACGATATATCCGTTTTGAAGCTTGGTAAAAAATTCTCAAATATTTTAATTTTTTATTGTTTTGTAAAACATCCTATTAATTATATTACATTCATTCACTTTTCCACACTGAATAAAATAAATCAAATACAGAACTTTGAAGATGATCTTTGTCGGTCAGTCAAAAGGGTTAAATACGAACAGTATATATCCTTTGTTAAATTTCAAGTAAAATGTATATAGAATCCTAAATCATTGAAACCATTATCCAAATTGATTTTATTTTCCTAATAAGATATTCTGGACTTATATTTCAGCTTTATTTTAATCAAATAACACAATATAGCATTCCACAAGTAAAAGCAGTTTTCTTTCAAACAGATCTCAAGTCTACACAACATGTGTTTATTTTTCACATTTCATTGGTTCACAGGTTGAATTGTCTTAATTAATGTATTGTCTAATTAACATCTAGGACCTTAAAAAGAATTATTATTTTATTAAATAATAAAAAACTGCTCCTGGTGTCAGAAACTGACGTGGAAATTCTAAGTAGTCCGTGATCTGACACCATGAACTGCCCGAGCAACACCGGGCATGGATATGCTAGTAATTTATATATAATCTTCCACTTATAGAATGACTGTATATGTAAAAAGGTAAGTTCTAATTCAAAGTGGAAAAATGATAATTTATTAAAGTTTACTGGAGAAGTACTTTCAACTTCACAAAGTCATCTTCAGCTTTTTAAAAAATTAGAATACAAAACATTCTTTAGAATATAAGATGCAGAATGTTATTTAAATTTAAATTACTTGGAACAAAATTTTTTAACATGTATATAACCTTAATATTTGTGTATAATTCCTTAATTTTTTTGTTTTAAGTAATTTAAATTTAAATAACATTTTGCATCTTATATTCCAAAGAATGTTTTGTATTCTAATTTTTTAAAACGCTGAAGATGACTTTGAGAAGTTGAAAGTATTTCTCCGGTAAACTTTAATAAATTATCATTTTTCCATTTTGAATTAGAGCTTATCTTTTTACATATACAGTCATTACACAGTTACTTATTCTATTACAACATATTTCAAGATGGCAACAATTATGCAAAAAAAAAAAAAACACTTTATAATTGGGATTTTTGTTCAAATCTGAGAAATAAACTTCTAATTGGTACAGTTGAGAAATATATTACAAAATACAGTATATAAAGTTATTTCAGTAATTTTTAAGACCACATAATAACAGTATATGAGTTGAAACAAAACTTGTGTATGAATTATGTTTGTAACTAGAGGAGCACATGTATTGTTTTTTTCCAATATGAATACGGCCAGGAATTAGGAAGATTACTAGAGTGGTTCTCACTGATTACACATATGTACTGACTTCTGGTGTTTTAAATAAACAACATTTGATGAATCATTCCTTACATAATTATCAAATGTAAATATAGGTGCTTTCTTTTTTCGAACTTTAATGAGGTTTTGTTTTGAGAACTCCATTAATCCCTCACTTGCATTGTAGGCATATGTCACAAATGGCAATAACAAACAATAAAATTTTACAAGTGCAATTTCATGGGTCAAAATTGGTTTTATTGCATTTGTATTTAGGATTTTCAAAAAAGGATCAAATGAGTTTCTGATGATGGTTCCTAAATGTTTTCTGACTGAATTTCTTATTTTGAATTTTTTGCAAAAATGTTTTTAATTGAGTATTTTTTTTGAAAAATTTGCTTTTTTTCTCCACTTCTACATTCTAGATTATTCTATTTATATTATTCCAAATATATGTTGAAATAAACTTAATCACCCAAAGTTTAGTGAAAAATTATTTTTTTTTATAGTATGAACTATAAAATTGTACTTAATTCTATAAAATAGGCAATATTTTTTAATAATCATTAATTGTTTTACTTCATTTTCATTATATTTTTGCCAAAAAATAAGAATATATAATGCAAAGATTCACCATTCAAAGGAGAAAGGCATTTTATTGTTTTATTGTTACCATTCTTTTCCTGAACTTTTCACGCCAAACCTATTACACTCCAGGAAGTGTGATACAGGAGTAACCCTTGTCACTCCAGTATCACACTTCCTGGTGTGCACCATCAGAGAGTCCAATTAGAGCAAACTATAGCTGTTTATGTATGAAATTTAAGCAATTTTCATATATGATTGTTTTTTATATATAAATTTGAAAATTTACAAAATATTAAAATATAAATTACTGAAATGAAGATAAAACATGTTAATTTATATAAATTATTAATAATAATATCAATATATCAATAAATTTCTGTAAATTTTGGACTAATTACACAACATATCTTAATTAATATTCATTAATCAAAATTAAAATCGTAAAAACCAAAATACTATGAGCAGTAAGGTTTAAAGACAAATTAAATAATTTTTTATTAAGAAACATTTTCAATCCTATGATATAGCTTACATAAAAACTGAATAGATTTAAATAAAATTTGAATATATTTCCAACATATAGTTTAAAGCTTGCTACATAACATATAAAATTAATATATTACAGATTGACTATTAAAAATCCCGAAACCTCGGGACCCGAGGATTGCCGGATTTTCGAAAATTTCAGATTTTTGATGTATATATTCTGTATATATTTAATAGAAAAAGACTACTTGTACAATGCTTTAAAGAAGAGTTTAAAAAAAATAAAATTAAATATTAATAAAAAGCAAATGAAATTTTATTAAATAACTAAATAAAAGACTGTAGTTCTACAGAATGTTAATTCAATTAAATAAAATACAGTGAAAAACGTTTAACACGAAAACGCTTAACATGAAAAATCGGTTAACATGAAATAATACTGCGGTCCCAAGAAAATACTATATATTTTCATACATTTTTTTCTTTTAACATGAAACAAAAATCGCTTAACACGAAATAGATTTCACTTCTCAGACGAACAAAATATCCCTGCTTTCTGCAATCCCATCGTCACCCAGATTTTTTGGCTAATTTTTTCGTTAGACCGAACAAAATAAACGGGTCGCTACTGTTGCAAGTTACCTAGAGAGAGAAGCAATTCAAAATCGGTGAATTTTGTGTCGCAATCAGTGAATATTGTGTCAAAATCGGTGAATTTCATGTTTTAAATACTGTACAGGTGCAGTACTGTAAATTTATTTTTTACGTGTACAATGGCAGAGAAATCCGGACGAAAACAAACTGCTATTTCGCTTAAAATGAAGATGGAGCTGCTTACAGCAGTTGATGAAAAACAGAGGTCGAAAACGGAAATCTGTAAAGAATTTGGCATTGCTAACTTTACATTGTCAACGATAATTAAAAATAGATATCAAATTACAGCCATGTTTGAGTGCAGTATGTTGGAGCCAGAGAGAAAACGTATGAGAATGGCGAAGCATGAAGATTTAAAGACTGCGTTGCTTGTTTGGTTCAAACAATTCTAGGTCTCAGAATGCTCCCATATCAGGACCTTTATTGCTGGAAAGAGCTGATGAACTTGCAAAACAAATGGGTATTGAATTTTCTGCAAATCCAGGCTGGTTGGAACGTTTCAAGAAAAGGAACAGCATAGTGTTAAAAAATGTTTGTGGTGAAGCTAACCAAGTTTTAACGATAATGACAACAAATTGGTTGCAGTCTATGTTGCCTTCAATACTTGAAGAATATGACGTGAAAGATGTCTTCAACGCCGACGAAACTGCCTTATTTTACCACTGCTTGCCCAATAAAACTTTATTGTTTAAGGGACAATCGTGTTCAGGGGGAAAATCTCTAAAGAAAGAATTACGGTATTGGTAGGATGCAATTCGGATGGATCTGAAAAACTACCCTTCTTATGTATATTTCTTAGCACTAGCGAGCCAGTCCAAACAGTACTATATTTTTCTCAAAAAATTATTTATTAAGTAACGTTTTCGGCAATAATTTGCCCTCATCAGCTTATACAACAATTTGTTATTCTATTTTCAAACATAGAACATAGTCGTTACAAACGAATTACAGTCGAAAATTAGAACACCAAACATTTAAAAATAATTTATAAAATTTACAACACATAGGAAAGTGCTAAGAAATATACATAAGAAGTCTAACTCCTATTTAGAGCAGTAAGTGTGAAAGTAAATTACATAAAACTACCCTTATTTGTCATTGGGAAAAGTTTAAAACTGCAGTGTTTTAAAAATGTAAGAACATTACCAGTCAAATAGACGGTGAACAAAAAAGCGTGGATGGTGGCCACTATGTTTACTGATTGGATTCTCAATTTGGATAAGCGATTTTTACGAGAAAAGCATAAAATCGCATTTATTATTGATAATTGTCTGGCACACCCTGATATTAAATTAAAAGCTATAAAGCTTATATTTTTGCCTCCAAATACCACAAGTGTTTTATAACCGTGTGATCAAGGCATCATACAGAACTTGAAATTTCACTATCAAAAGCAATTGCTTCGAGAATGTTTACTCGCAATCGAAGCAAAAGAAGATTTTTTCATTAATTTATTAGATGCACTACATATGTTGCGCTCTGCATGGAATTTAATGATGCCAAAGACGATTGAAAATTGTTTTCGCCATGCGGGATTCTCCAAAGTAGCAGATTCCTTGATGCCTCAAGAATCGGAGGATAGTGAAATTGAGCCAAAATTTAATGAAATGTTTGGGAAAGTTTCTACATTATTAGATTGTTCTACAGTGTCATTGGATGAATTTGTTGCGGTCGATGATGATGTGTGTACAGCGCCACTTATGAATAGACAAAGATATTTTGGAGGTCGTTCAAAGCTCAAAAGATCCCATCGATGCAGTCAGTTCCCTGAGTTCATTGGTGAAGGTGCCATGAGGGGCAAAGGCCCCGTTCTCAAGTTATGGGCTCCAAAGTTGGGGCTCGAAATTACATTTCTTTACAATTTTCTGCAAAACTTTTATGGATAATCGGTTATTTTTAACGAATTTAGACGTATCTTATCATTCCGATTCGAATGCAATCAATTTAAATAATCTATGATTTACCTTTACGAAGTTACGTAATTTTTTCACTTACAACGATATATCCGTTTTGAAGCTTGGTAAAAAATTCTCAAATATTTTAATTTTTTATTGTTTTGTAAAACATCCTATTAATTATATTACATTCATTCACTTTTCCACACTGAATAAAATAAATCAAATACAGAACTTTGAAGATGATCTTTGTCGGTCAGTCAAAAGGGTTAAATACGAACAGTATATATCCTTTGTTAAATTTCAAGTAAAATGTATATAGAATCCTAAATCATTGAAACCATTATACAAATTGATTTTATTTTCCTAATAAGATATTCTGGACTTATATTTCAGCTTTATTTTAATCAAATAACACAATATAGCATTCCACAAGTAAAAGCAGTTTTCTTTCAAACAGATCTCAAGTCTACACAACATGTGTTTATTTTTCACATTTCATTGGTTCACAGGTTGAATTGTCTTAATTAATGTATTGTCTAATTAACATCTAGGACCTTAAAAAGAATTATTATTTTATTAAATAATATCATTGATTTAATAAAATAATAATTATTCTAATTACAAGATGGCACTAAAATTAATTTAAATTCTTTCAAACCATTAAAATTACCATTAAAGTTTCAAGGGATATAATTTGGCTAGTAAAATTAGGTATAGTTGATTATGTGGAGTACATTGGTGCAAGGGCCTGATAGGCCAAGCTACATCAGACATCAAGTGAAATTCTAAAACCTGACAATTTTAATAATAAAATAGCAGAAACAATGATTCGATATTTAATAAATGTAAAAATTGTGTAAAAGATCACAAGCAAAACAAGTATCAATAACAACTAAGTCAAAAACAACCCTACATTGTTAAAATAGATGATGATAAATTCATAACATAGTGTAAAAGACCACA
The DNA here is from genome assembly GCA_000484575.1 of Olivierus martensii. Lineage (NCBI taxonomy): Eukaryota > Metazoa > Arthropoda > Arachnida > Scorpiones > Buthidae > Olivierus > Olivierus martensii. The sequence goes on along the minus strand of AYEL01064734.1, from coordinate 50,135 downwards.
GATCAAACTAAAAATAAATAACAATATAGTAATATGATTTAATACACAAAATAATTGTAATAAGGTCCTTAAGATTAAAAGAAGATTGATTAAAATGCTGCAAACATTCCCCAGTATAATATGAACATTCAGTTAAAATGTATTTGATGGTAAAAGTACAATGACAGCAATAACAATCAGGTGGGTCTTTATTTATTAAAAGATGCATATGGGTAAACCAGCAGTGCCCAATATCAATCCTTGGAAGGATGACTTCTCTTCTGTCCCAACAGCTAGAACCCAATGCTCTAGCAATGGTTTGATCTTGAAGAATTTGTTGTTAGAGTCAATAAGTGAAAAATAGCACTTATAGAAGGACAAACTAATTTATTTTACTCAAAATATTTTACTACAATTTAGCAAAATTCTAAGCCCTACTAGAACACAAAATTCAAAAACAGAATAATGGATGACAGAGAATATTTAAAATATCACTAATAACAAGCTAATGCACATATTGCAAGAGATTTCTTTATTTTTTGAGGGGTGGCTGGTGCACTTCTGAGTATGTATTTAAATTCTCATTGTTAAGCTTTTCTTATGAATAAATAAAATTAATAAATGAAATGAATGAGAGGAACCAAAGATCATAGCATAATAATGATACAGTCATACAAAGATACACTTGCACATCAATGTCTGTTGTACCAATAAATATGTTTAAGAGGGTCAATTACAACTAATTCTCAACTAGTACTAATTATAATTTATAACTATATCATTTCCATATTTTACTAATCATTCCAAATTCAAGTTATTCTTCTTTGTGAAAGAATTGTTTTTAGAATCTTAAATTCTATATCCTTATGTTCTTTCAGTCTTATTACCAGGTTCCTTCCTATACTGTATAACCTATGTATATTTCTTTGCTATCTATATCCTTATTTGTTAATAGAATCTCATATAAACCTGCTTAAATAATATAATAGAATTGATATGTTTATGAAACAATTTATATCTTTGTCATTACATTTTAAACAACGTATTCCTTTTACTATACACTAACCTCTTTCTGTACTTTCTCTATTTTTTTTTTCATATTAAGCAACAATCTACCGTACTTATACTAACTATTTTAACTTTCAATATCTATTCATAGGTCCTTTCTAGAAACTTCCACTTTATTTTTCTTAGCTATCTTTCTTCAAAATCTCCAGATAATACTTGCCATGTAGCCATGAGCATTTATTTGCTTAATGATAAAACTAATTCTTCGTTGATCACATTCAAGAGGGCTCTAAAAGTTGCCATTTTAAAATACTACAGTTTGTTCAAATATTTTCTAATAAATAATGATGTCTCATTTCTAAATAAATTCATAATATATTTGCAATTTTTTATTTATAGCTTAATATTAAGTTAATCTGTTTCCTCCTGTTTCTTTAGTTTTAAACCTAGAGATGGATCAGATAACTTCTTTATACTTAACTCATACATTTCATTCTTCATACTAAAATATTAATGATTATTATTATATATTTTAACTGTTTTAAAATATTTTATGGCAAAATAGAATCATAAAATTTTTCAATGTCTATAATATGAAATCATCCGAAAAATAATGTTTTTAGGGTCGATTTACACATGTCAGTGACGTGTCCACTCAGTTCCAACAACTTTCATCAGTGTCAGTGACCTAAATTATCATTCCTTTGCTTTCTGATGTTCATGTTCACACATGTCCAGTACAATGCCGTACTTTTGCTTTCAGTGTCAGTACCATGAAAGTTCTATACATTGCCAACAATATTTTTACTTTTTCACGGAGGTATTGTGAGGAAGGGAATGCCTACTATCAGGGGCGGACTGGAATATATTTTTGGTGCGGCATTATCCTGAGAGCAGCCAATAGTTAGACTTCGTATTAAGACAATTCGCCGCATGGATATATTGTTGCAAGGACATTTTGTCATAAGATATAAGAAAAAAAATAAAGACAGGAGTATTTCAAAAAATTAAATAATTTTTTTTTATAATTTTTTAGCAATACTCCTGTCTTTATTATATTTTTATAACCTGATGTCCTGGTGATGATATATCTGTAATATATATTAAATAAAATAAATACATAGTATTTTTTACAAAACAAATTTTAACAACAAAATAAAAATAATTACCTAATTACCTAAAGTACGAGTCTTTATTTGTGTGCAAATACTAAAATATTGATAAATTTGAATAAAAATGAATGAAGAAGAATCTGAAACAAATATACATTATATTGAAAGTGCGGTGCATGATATAAAAATTTGCTTGGTCGACTGCTGGTCCATATTGTTATGACAGCATCGGCCCTTCTGGCATATGCCAGAATGATCTTATGGCCAGTCTTCCCTGGCCTGCTACAGAAATAAATGATGAACAATTGATCGAATTGATTTGTCAGCATAACATATTATATAATTTATCCAGCATAACATATTATATAATTTATCCTTAGTTAGTTTCTATTAGAGTATATAATCTTCAGACATTTTAAAATATTCAAAAAATTTCCTTCCATCATCCACTAATTTCTTGTACAGGGTGTTTCAAAATGAATATCGGGGTTTTGAGGCTTCGTAGTATTTATTACATTTAACTCACAGTTTTATACAATAATACATCAAATGAAAGAGCAACTCAAACAGTTTTGTTGGCACACCTGTTATGTGCCAACTTTGCAAACAAAATGTTGCTGCATGACAATAAAGATTTTCTGGATCGTGTCATCTTCAGTGATGAATAAACATTTCACCTCAGTGGACATGTGAACACTCATAATGTGTACATCTGGGGGGTCAGCAAATCCCCAGGAGATGGTATAGTTGCAACGAGACTCCCCTAAATTGAATGTTTTGTGCCATATCCCGGCAGAAAGTTTATAGGCCTTTCTTTTTCGGTGAAGCAACTGTAACTAGTGTTTCTTATCTTGATGTGCTAGAACTATGGTTCTTTCCTCAATTGGAAGAAGCTGAACCAGAGAACTTTATTTGGCACCAAGATGGTGCGCTGCCTCACTGGCATAACTCAGTATGCAATTGGTTAAACTTCGTTGTACCCGAGCGCTGGATTGGCTGCAAGGGGCCAAATGACAAAGCTTGTTTCGCATGGCCTCCATGTTCACCCGATCTGACGCTATGCGATTTTTACCTTTGGGGGTTCATAAAGGATAATGTGTATGTGCCTCTACTACAGCTGACCTACCTGAGTAAAGAAACAGGATTGAAGAAGTTGTTGCAACAATTACTTCAGACATACTGATCAAGGTTTGGGAAGCACTCGCCTATCGACTCGATGTGTGCCGTGTGACAAAAAGTGTTCACATTGAACACTTGTAGGAAAAACTGCTTGAGTTGCTCTTTCATTTGATGTATTATTTATAACTGTAAGTTAAATGTAATAAATACTACGAAGCCTCAAAACCCCGATATTCATTTTGAAACACACTGTATAATATAGCAAATTCTCCTTCACTTTCTCATTTTTTCCAAGCTTCATGAACCCATTTTTGTTTATTAGCTTGATTTGTTTCTTCTTCATTCAAAATTATAGCAATTGTAGCCAATTCCTTTTCAGTTTCACCAAAAAGTGTAAACTGAGCCATCTAAAAAACCACTGACTACAAACTGACCAAACTGCAAGGATATGTATGAATAGACGTCACTGATGTCACTGACACTGAATGGATACTGAACTAATACGTCACTAATATGTGTGAATTGACCTTTATATTGTACTTGTTCAAATGTGTTTAAGCTTATCTAAACATGAATTATAAAGCTTTATAAATACTAAGTTGAAGTGGTCTTTTTCTATGGAATATATATACTTGATTAAATTAGCAAGTGATTTATCTTTTATATCATTTCAAAACTTATTGCTAAAAATGATATTACTTTTGGGATGGCCTGATATAATTGGACTGCTGATTCAGTTGTTTGCATCATTATCAAAGCAGCTCAAATCTTGTTCTTTGAATATTAAACAAATTAGATTTTTCACATTCTATTATGTATGTGATAAAGTTGCTTTGGTTCTTCAGAATAATAATTTTAATCATAAAATAGGTAAGCAAGACAATTCTGAGTTCCATATATATATATCACATTTACTGCACCATTATTTAAGAAATCTGTTAAACAATATGCATCACATAACAACAGCTTATTTATCAAACCAAAAGATTATTTAATAAAGTATGTATAAGTAAGTATAATAGTAATAATTTATAATATAATAATAAAGTAAATTAAAACTTTGCTTATACCTTGCTTGGAGGGCTATTTTTTGTGTTATTATTGATAATAAAGTACTTTTCAGATGTTGTTTACTGAAGACGGATTAATATCCAAAAATACTTTATAATAAAAAATCTTTTTGGTTTGATAAATAAGCTTGTTGTCATGTGTTAATACATAAGATATTAATAATTTGAAGAGATTTTTATATCAGTATTTGAATTTAATTTCAAGTTTCATATTTCCAGATTTTTTAGGTATCCAGGCTTAGAAGCATAGAATTAAATTCTATGCTTCTGAAAAATTTTTGATGAATTTGGCCCAGGCATTAATTCATCTACTGTTAAGTCCTACTGGCACTACCATATATTTGGCCAGTTCATAGTCTGGAATGGATACCATTATATATTAGTCAGTCAATGATTTCGAAGTAGCATTAAAAATAATTGCTTATATTTTCTAGAAACTTGGCTAGATTAGTTTGAATTAAGCTGCTAAGAGATACTTTTGGCAGCAGTCATCTTTAGAAAATGCACAAACTGACTGATTAGCAGAAAGATTGAAGGATGGAGTTCAGCAAGCCTAGCCAGGTTTAGAATCTTTTCTGAAAATAATATTCGAGATCCAAAATTGAATCCAGATCCTTCAAGGTGGTAAACAATTGCTTTACCATGCAACCAATGCTAGAAATTTGGCTATAGGAAAATAATTTAAACATCCAATCTTTGTTTTTATATTGTGTTTTCTTTAGTTTTATTGAAATAAAGTTCTAATAGGTATGAAAAACTCAATTTTTTCATTTTAAGAATAAATAGTGCTTATTCAACATTACTGTATACTACTACTTTTTAAAAGCATATTGAATATTTTGAGTTTTGATAGTTGGGGAACATAACCTCCATTTATAACATTGTGCCTATGGAAAACCATGTTCCAAGCTATGACAGATTCAAACTATGATCAAAATTTTTTAACAGAATCATGTTGTAAGTTGGGAACTCTGTATTCATATTATAAGTATGTGCCAAGCACCGAATTTGATAACAGATCATCTAGTGAAAATAAAGACAATTTTTTCTTAAAATCAATGGTACACAGGGTAAATCTGATATATCTGATAAAATCATAAAAAAAAAAAATCACTGATTTAATCAAAGTGAAATGGATAATTGATTGATCATATAGATTCTTCAACAAAGTGAAAATTTTTCTTTGCAAAATGAATAGTAGTATAGATTTATGCTCTTTGTCAAATCAAAAATTTGTTAACTGAGGGTTCATAAACTGAAGGATACCAATATCAGGACATCAATGTAATTACGAGAGAAGAAAATTATTTTAAATTCAAATTAAATTTTGTTAAGTAGTTTAAATCTGTATATTATGGTGTTCTAATAAATTCAATTTTGATAATCATTATCATTTTTTTCTTCAATTAAGAAAATAACATGATCTAATACAATTAGAAGAAAAAAGTAAAACTTATTTTTTTATAACATGTAAAATAATTCTTTATGTACAAAATTAATAAATATATCAGATTTATAAATTCTTAATAAATCTAAGTATTTATTAATACTTATAAGTGTGTTTAATTATATTCCATATTATTAATAGGATTAATAATTATTATATGTTGTTTTTTATTTACATATGCTTTTACATATTAAGAATAGAGACAAGTCAAAAAGGGTGTGACTTTACAAGAAAACAAAAACTGATTATACTGATATCTAATACTTTATATCAATAAAGAAATATTAAGTTAGGATTACAAATACAGTTATTATCAGGAAAATTATAAATTCAAAATATTCTTAACTTGAAATATCTCTTTTATTATTATGGAAATATTTCAAATTAAAATGGCATAATTTTAGTTATTAAAGTTATATAAAAAATTATAAACTAGTTATGAAAACATCAAAAAGAACTTTAATATTTTTAAACATCTAGTTATCCAAATTACTTTTTTGTATTATTTTAACATTATGCAATTTTTATTTGTGTTCCTTTTCTTGAGAAGGTATAATATGAATAAAAGTTATTTTTTCATGTCCTGAAAAAATGAAGGGTGATACAAGGAAATGGAAATACATTTAAAATCTATAGACTTAAATACACAAGAAGCATCTGTTTTCATTCAAAGTAATTATGCTTTGATTTGTTATATAGTGGAATCAGAAAGAATGATTTTATGAAAGTTTAATTCAATAACAAAATCATCCAAATTTTGTGTGTGATATTCAGAATAAATTATCACTAATTATGATATAAAATTAAAGAATTACCATTTGAATATATGAAAGCACAAGTAACTCTCCATTTCATACATACATCAATGGATTTGGAAGTCCAAAGAATGAAGCACAATATTTTACAAATTTCTGAAAGTTTTATTATAATTTTACTTAGAACAATGAGATATGATGCTTTATGTAACTAAGAGACTCCACTGTATCTTAACATGAAAAAGAATATAAGAAATTTATGCATAAATATTTTTATAAATTACCATCTGAAGGCAATAGAATTTTCTAAAGAACTATAAACTATGCTATATATGAACATCAATGAACTATGCTAAATATTCTAAAAAGGAAAAAAATCTATCTATCCACTTACATTTGAGAATGAAATCATCAGAGAAATCAAAAGTAACTGAGAAAGAAAAAGTAATCTGTAATCTGCAAGACTTATGAATTTATTAAAAATTAATCATATTACATAGAATGAAATTTTAACTAATCAATATACAAAATAGAATGTGCATGGTTATTTCATCATTTTTTATTAAAGAATTACTGGTATATAAAAATCAAATAGCTCATGTTAATTTATTTTTTGATAATTTTACTTGTCAGTTTTGAATTGTTTTTAAATTTGTTGTAATATCTGACCATTATATAAAAATACTATAAAATTTTATTTATAAACTTGATATACTCAAGATAATAATCAATATAATTATATAGAATATAAATTAAAATAGCATAATACAAATATATGCTAAAAAATTTATATTTTTGACTTATTATAATACTATGAGACTATGGTCTGATATGTAATACTACTATTTATTTTATATTTTTATTATTATGAAATCTAAAAAGGATTTTGTTGATTTGATATTTTTCAAAATGTAATCTTAAAATTTATGTATACTTATATCATACAGTTAGATCAAGATGAATTTTAAATCAATCGATTCTGGAAGACATTGGTATTTTATACAATATAAATTCAAAACAAAATTCATCAATTAAATTATTTTTCCAAATTATATATTTGTAGTTTAGTTGATGATTTTATTTATAAAAAAAAACTTTGAATAATACTTAAAATACATTAAAATGCTTTGTATATTGTATGATTCAAATTTTCATTCCATAAAAATATATAACTTACATTTAATTTTCTAAGAATAAAAACAGAAACCTTCAAAAACAATCAGAAAGATAAATAGGTTACAGTATATTGTCACTGGTTTCCTGAAAGAGTAAATTGAATTTTAAGCTACATATCATTTAGTAAATAAAAAGTATATTACTGAAAATATTAGATAAAAAATGTAATGAATTTTTCATAAGATTTAAATATCCAGTGGCTTCAAAATATGATATTTATATATTTTTTTTTAAATTTAAATCAATAACGTTATTATTTTATATTTGAATAATTCAAGAAAATTTCTTTCAAGTATTTGTGTTATTTTATATAGATGTATATGGTCTTTAATCTGTGACTACCTTAATATTAAAGAATATTGAAATTTATCCATAAGTGTTTTACAACCCTGTGATCAAGGCATTATACAGAACTTGAAATTTCACTATCAAAAGCAATTGCTTTGAAAATATTTACTTATAATCTTCAAAATGATCACTGAAAGAAAAGTACTTGAAAACAGTTTCATAAAAATAAAAATTTTTTAAAATAGAAAAATTTTAAAACGTTTCAGTCAAATTAGTGACCATCTTCAGCTATTATACAGAATACAGATATATAAATGTATAAAGAATATTCTAAGAACACAAAAATTTTTTTTAATTTTTCTTTTTTAAATGTGTGCTTCTATGATAACAGATGATGAGTGTTTTAGCTATCAATTTTAGAAAAATCTATTATTATTAAAGATAAGTCTTAAATATTTTTAATTATTTTATATTTCTAAGCAGATGAGACATTATCTCCTGTGTAGTCATTAACACGATAACATTTGTGATGTGATAACATTTTTTGAATAGGGGATATCCCTTCTTGAGGGGTATCACAGGGTTGTATGATCTTTGCCTTATCCCATTCTATATGTATGTTATGCTCATAAGCCCTCCTACCTAGCACAGTTTTTAGCTCATCTGATTTCAAATCTCTTTTGTGATTAGCCAACCTGTCTCTTAGATTCCTCTTGATTCAGCTGATGTATTCTTCTTGTCTATTAAAGGCTATATTAGATAGATCAGGTGTCTATGTCATTCCTCTATTATGTTCTAGGAGTTTGATTTTTTCATTTTGGAGATGGCAGCCAACCTGTCTCTTAGATTCCTCTTGATTCAGCTGATGTATTCTTCTTGTCTATTAAAGACTATATTAGATAGATCAGGTGTCTATGTCATTCTTCTATTATGTTCTAGGAGTTTGATTTTTTCATTTTGGAGATGGTTGAAAGTAATAGGCTATCTTTGGGACACCAATTTGATGTTTCTTAACTTGGCTAAACTTAGATTTTAGACTTTTTAAGTTTAGTGCCTAAGGCATAGGGAGAAACATAGTTGTATTTTGTATGGCATTACTTGAAGTATTATTTAGACCAGTGGTTCTCAACCTTTTTTGTGTTGAGAAGCATATTTTAATATTTTAAAACTTGGCGGCACTCCTAAATATTTTAAATAATAATTTAGCTTTAACAACGAAGTTTTATTAACAGATTATTGTATTTTTTCTTATTTATTACATTCATATTTGTATATGGAATCATTAAATGGCAGCCCTCGATGTATATCGATGATGGTGGCCCTTATTAAGTTATAGCAGCACCTGCGGATTTTGTCTTTTTAGAGATACTATAATTTAATTTTTAGTCCTTAATTTTTAAATTACGAATAATGACAAAAAATTTTGGCTATCGCAGAAATTTGAGGATTAGATTTTTCTAACGATACCCTATGTATAGGAATCAGTACAGTGGTTTGACTGCAAAAGGGATATCTAGCCAACCATGTTGCACTATTAATATATAGGATTCATACAATTACATACATACAATTCATTTTTAATTTTTCGCAGCACACCATCAAAGATTTGGCGGCACAGTGGTTGAGAACCATTGGTTTAGACGTTGATAATCATTGGGAAGGTGAAATTTTAAAATACCTTCATCTATATTTTATTTAAAGGGGTAAGGTACTTTTATTATTTTATGGTGGCCAGTCATTTTGCAGGAAATTGCAGCCAAGCCTATTTTACTGTATTGCATGTGGTATTAAGTGTAGTGTGTCAACAAAGAATTTGCAGGCCAATCAGAACAAAAAGATTATTATAGCTATTTATGATTTTCATACATGTTGGGTTTTTGATATAAATTTGAATATTTATAAAAAATTAAAATAAAAATTATTGCTATGAAGGATATATCAATAAATATATTTTATTAATAATAATGATAATATTTTAATAAGTTTTTATGTTACAATTATATTAAAATATGTTATAATTAGTTTTCAACTAATTATATGACAACTTCATTATTGAAAATTTGCATAATACTTTGTTTTTTATTGATAATTTTTAAAATATGGTCTGATTTTCTTCCTTCATAACTTGTTTTATTCAGAAGGCTTGGCACTTTAAAAAAAAAACAAATATTTTATTGGATGGCTAAGATTTCATACAAAAATATTGCATTTTCTTCACTCATATAAGAACAAAAAATTATGAAAAATATAAAATTAATAAAGTTTTAACATCATTATAATCAGAATGAAAAACATAATAAACATTAAAAATTTCTAAAATTTTAATGAAAATTGAGCAAGATTTCACAATCTGAATTTTGCATATTAATTATGCTTATTTTTTAATATGTCATTATAATCAGAATGAAAAACATAATAAACATTAAAAATTTCTAAAATTTTAATGAAAATTAAGCAAGATTTCACAATCTGAATTTTACATATTAATTATGCTTATTTTTTAATATGTCGTGGACTTCATCAGGTTAAATAAATCATAAAATTGTTCAATATTTTAACCTGCTTTTGAGGCCCCTATTGTCAGATGCTCCTAGGCATGTGCTATTGTGTCTAGTGGATAATCTGATTCTGCTTAAATCTAAAGCCATTTTGACTTTTTAAAGATCATAATTATCTATACAAAGATCATTTATGGTAATTATCAGTTGAAGACTGATAATGATTTATGATTTACAAAAATTTAATTTAGTTTTTGAACACACACACTCCTTCAAGTTACGAATATTCTATTATGAATATTTGTATTTGTGAACATGAATACTTCATGTTCACAAATACAACTAAGAGAGAACTTTTACAATTTTTTGGTCTTAGAATGGTGCCAATACCAGGTTGAGGTCAATAGGCTTGGGGATCTCTACAACAACAATGCTATTAATCACTTCCAAAAAATCCTAAAGAAGAGAGAAAAGCAATATTTGTGAACATGAATATTTGTATTTGTGAACATGAACTCTTCAATAGTTTTAAACAATATGATAGCAGAATGCTCTATTAATTAATATTGTTATACCAAACAGTGCAACAATATTTCAAGATGGGAATGATTATATCAAAAATCTCTCGTTTTATAATCAGAACTTTTTGTTCAAATATGTGAAATTAAAAATTTATATTTCACAAGCAGACTAATCAGTTCATAAAACACAGTGCATAAAGTTATTTCAGTACTTTTAAGGACTAAATAACAGCAGTATCTGAGTTATGACTAAAGTACAAATTATGTTCATAACTTGAGGAGCACATATTGTGATTTATTGATCAGAAATTAATATTTCATATTTAGTGTTATATATGCAATCATACTACTCTAAGAAATGAATTGTATTTGAAAAAATTTAAAAAAATATATAATTTTTTTCTTTTAAAACTTTTTTATTCAATATAGCTTTGATAATTTATACCAGTAATTGAAATTTTAATAGAACCATTGGAAGTAAGAGAGTATACGATGAAAGATAGTAGAATAGCAAGTCTAATAAAAAGACCTGGATTAGCATACAGAGAACACATGTTAGTAAAGAGACTATTAGAATGGGATTAACAAAAATAACTTAGAAATAACTAGAGAAGATAAATCTAATAAGTTTTATTGTTAAAAGAACCTGATTATATTAATATATTAATAGTAGAAGCATACATTTTAGAATTGAGTACATTGGACAAGTATCATAGGATTCTACCAAGCAATTAAGCAATTAGCATATAAGATTAATAAGTTTATAAATAACAAATTATTTCCAAAATGTTTTAAAGTTTGCAAAATGCTTGATTCAGTATGTCAAAGATTTTTCTCATTTATTAGGACTCATAAGTCCCCTGTGAGTAGTAGGCTATTAGTTGAAAAGTTAAGGTCTCCTCTTATAAATTAAGAAAGAAAAATACCTGCATGGTATATAGCAAAGTTAAATAACTATGATTATGCAGTTACTTCATCAATAAATATTATAAACTGAAAACTTATCCACTGTTAAGGTCTGAAATTCTGTTCTTGATGAGAAACTTTACTACTACTTTGTCATCAGCCTGTCTAGCATTGTATTATTTTTTTTTCTTAGAAAATTTTTCCAATGCAAATGAATTTGCTAGAATTCCTGGAGATATTTTAGATTTGATATGTTATAATTCCTTTTTTTATGTTTAATAATAAATTTTATATACAAATTCACAGAGTTCCAATTAGTGGACCATTTTATATTCAGTACATTCCAATCTTTTTGGTAATATGAAACAACTCAGTCTTATTCATCATGAACTATTAAGAATCTATTATTAATTTAATAATAATAATAATAAATACAAAAAATTTTTCAGTTAATAATTATAGGTGAAGAATCATTAATCAAGAATATTTGGATATAGGCCATGTCAAATCATAATTTTATCAGACTATGGATTTTAAAAAAAATAAATTTGTGGTAAAAGTTTAAAATTACTAAAATACAGAAAAATGACATTTTCAGAGACTTTTGTGGATATAAAGAACTAAGGGTCATATCCAAGTTATTTTCAAGATACATATTTTCTTAGATCTTTTTTAGTATAATGGAACTTCCAATTAAAATTTTAATTATACTGTATATTTGGAGAGCAAAATTAGTTCTCCAACAAGCAAATCTTTCTTCCAGCAACTTACAATTTTGTATACAATGAAAATAACATGAATTTAATTCTTTGGGAAAGATATTATATATGAAAAAAGACTTTTCTAAATAAAGTGGACTCTCATTTTTACAAATCTCCATTTTACAAACTACACATTTTTATGAACTATTGAGTTGGTCCCAAAATGATAACTAATTAATGTCATTTCCTTTTATGAACTTTTTTGAGGATCCATAAGAGTTTATAAAATCAAGAGTCCACTGTAGAATCATTTAATCATACTTTATCAATCCTAAACTTCAGATCTTTTCTATATTATTATTAGTAGTATATCATTTCTTTTATTTGCAAACAATATTTTAGTACTTGTTACTGTTGTGTGTTTGCAATAGTTATTATTATTGTTTTTTTAATTATTTTTCTCTAGTTTACATATAACAATTAAAATTTTATTACTGTAATAATTAACTTTGTTTTCCTTATTATTTGCTATTTCATTGTCTTTTCAGGCTTCCTTATATCTGGAACAGTTTAATGATATTTCTTATACAAAAAAGAAGAGAAAATTTAAATAATAAATGAAATAAAAAATAAAACAAAAATACAGAATAAAAGTTATTTTTAAAATATATATTTAAAATTTCATTCTCTCTCATTTCTGACAAATTTGACTGAGAGTTGGATATTCAATAAAACTATCAAGTGTTGTAGAATATTGCTATATTTTAAAAATAGTTTTTTATGACCATACTAATATTGGCCACCAGTATCTTTTCATTTATTAAAGATAATATTGTCTATATTATATTTTTTATTTTTACTACATTTTGGTATAATCTGAATCAGAGATATAATTTGGTATAATCTGATTCTTTAAAGATAATATTGTCTATATTATATTTTTTATTTTTACTACATTTTGGTATAATCTGATATTCACTTGTGAAATAACTTTCTGTTATTGACTATCCATCTGTCAATCAAGTTTTCTGGAAATTATGAGGTAAAACTTTAAATTCTCTGAATCAGAGCAACTAACTGAATAGTTTTATTTTCAAATTTTCATATTATTATTTTTAAAAGAAATTATCTCCCTCTAGCTTTGTGTACAGTATTATGAAACTTTCTATAAACAATTGTCAATATTTTTTTTACATAAATCGAATTTTGATTCAAATAAAAAAGACAATATATATTAAATTATTTTAATATCTTTAAACTGGTAGTCCTCGACTTATGATCAGTTGCAGTAATAGATAACCACATTTTATATGAGCATTTTCTCATGTATACAATACTCATATTTTCTACTACTGCACACTGTATTGCAATAGAACAATTAGTTGGATTTGTCATGTGGAAATGCTTAGACTTTTCAACCAAAGGACCTGGGATTAAATTGGGATACCACTCCTTGGAAAATTTATATAAGGGATCTGAGGCTAACTCCCTATCCCCTTCATCTATAATTCAGTTCACCTTCATGGGTTTAGGTGATATGTGATATGGCTTGGAGTGGCACCACTATTAGAGAATGATTAAGAATTGATTTTAAGAATAACATCATAATAAGAAAGCACTCTTTAGCAGCAAACATAAACTTTACTTTAATGGAACATTTTCAGTAGCTCAAACAAAACAACTTCAGCACAACACACAGAAAATTTAAGAACAGGTATTCTTAAATTTTCTGTATTGATACAATACTATATAACAATAAAATGTATAAAATATTTAACATGAAAAAAATCAATTTAATACATTATTATTAATGCAAAAAAGAATTAATTTAAAATACAATACCAAATAGATTAAGTCTATGTCACTATAGCTTTGTTAAAAATGTAATTCAACTAAGTATATAAGCACTTTTAGATTTATGCAATTTAATAATAGTTGAAAAAAATTCTCTGGAGTACAGAGGCATTTTTTTTTTATTAACATTAATAATAAATTTTTTTAATCTCAGAAAATTTGTTTTTCATATTTATAAGTTTTGATCAGTTCTTGAGTTAAAATCGGGTTATGTTTTCATAACCCTAATGTAAGTCAAAAATGATCCATAATGGTAATAACTTTAGTAATAATAATAGACAATGGAATACTGAATCCTTTAAGATGGTATAATTGTCTAGATTTGATCCTGGGTCCTCAAGGTTTTAAATAAGTCAAACTGAACTCAGGCTCCAAGGTGTAAAATCATCCAGAATTGAACTTGGATCCCAAGATAGTAAGCAACTGCTTTACTATATTAGTAACAAAACAAAAAGTATTTCTAGCCAATATGCTATAAAAATAGTCAGGTTCAGAACATCATAAGGGCAATCATAAGATAGAAATATTATAAGTCAATGATTACCTGTATCTGAATCACATTTTTAACAAAAATTTACACTTGATAGTATCAGTATTTCATATTTTGATAATAGGATATTCAATATTTGCCTTCAATAATATTATCAAAATAACCAACAGGTAATTTTAATATGAGTTTTTTATTTTATTTTTTTAAAGTGCTAATAGCTGATACTCCCAGATTATAGAAAACTATATTAATGATGCATAATTTGTAATATAATATGAAATAATAAAAGGAAATAAAATAAAATATTAATAGTTAAATTAATATTTTGCTTATTAAATTTTAATTTTAATTAATTAAATTCATTTTTACCTAATTGATTGCTATCAAGAAGCTCTTCTGATCTTTCATGCTTTTTAAAACCTAACACATATTGTAAAAATTGTGGTAGTTCCCATGATACTGACTATAAATAAAATAAAAAATTAATACAGATAAAAATAGAATTTTTTTAATAATACAAATAAAAAATATAAGGATTACAAGCAAGAGATGACTAATAAAAATTTTACAATACTTTTCAACTAAAATGTAATTATATCTGCTTACCAAAAATAGTTATATCTTAAGAGACAAAACTGCAAACAAAATTAAATTAAATTCTTTAACAATTATTTCAATAATAATATTATTTATAAAATTTTTGTATCTTTCTCCCTAATAACTAGTCTGACATTCAAAATATGATTTACGATCCTCAAGTTACAAACTTAATTTTTATATACAGTCAATTCTCGTTATTCGTGGTAGTTATGTTCTGTAAATTCTTCACAAATATTGAACCATTATGCCTATGGGAAATATAGAGTAAGGTTCCTGCAAACCTTTCTTCCCAACATTTTCAATCTTTGCTTTATGTGTGCTTTTGTTTAAAGACATCTTATTTAATATGTATACAATACTTACAAATACTTACAGTATATGCAGTGTACAGTACTATATATAGTATTATAATTACAGTAATCTTTATTTAATTTTTTAAAACACTATGTAGTAAATAAAATCTTATTTTTGATGGGTAGTTGTTTGATGTGGCAGCTGACACATTGTCTTTCTGAATTGCATTGAAAAACTGCATCAGCCTTGTCTGCATTGCTTTTTGCCTCAGATCTTCTAAAATCTTGGCGTAAGAAGCAAATGTGCAGGAAGTTAGATGCCTAAATTTGAGGCTGAAGCATAGGGTCACATTTTTCTGTGAAACTGGACAATATGAACAGGCTTTTGGCCTACCTGCAGTCTGTGGAGTGAGCAAGGATAAATAATGAAACTTTTCTGGCAAAACGATACAGAGACTACATTTGGTAACAACTTCCTTTATTAGAGAGAGAGAGAGAGTTTACATTGGTAACAGTAATTTCACTGTTCAGCAGGAGTGCCCGAATAAGCGCGAAAGCTCCACGAAAATTGATTTTGTGGTTACAAATAAATTTTCGCAAATAGTCAAATACGAGAATATACAATCCGCAAATAAAGAGAATCAACTGTAATTCAACTTTAATTTGTTTATAAAACAAAAATTGTATTCTTATAGTGAATCCATAATTAACTAACAAACTCTATATAGTAACAGCATAAAAATAATGAAATCACATTTGTGCTATGCTCTATTATTTTTCATATCCTTAGAAATGATAAGGGACACACATTTCAAAGTATACAGAATATACAATATTGACATTTTCATAATTATTTTTTGATAAATATAGATGTTAGTTAAATTTGTTTTTAAAATAATCTATAATATTTCCAACAGTTTTGAAAAATTTATTATAATAATTCATTATTGATTAAAGTTGTTAATTAATTTCAATGAAATTTAACAAATTAATCATCATATGCAGTTTCTATAACATCAATATTGTCGGTTATACCAATTTGTATCAATGACTAAAGATTTCTTTTATCTATAATATAATTTTATTCATTATGTAGAGTTTTCTTAAAAGAATTTTTTAAAATCTTTTAGTATTTTTCATTATTTTATGGCCTTGTTTTTAATTTAAAAAACAAATTATTGAAGCATTCGAAAAATTTTCAGAAACAAATTTTAAAATCAATTTATTCTAATATAAATGAAGACTAATTTTTCATTTAAATAATAAATTCAGCTTTTCAATAAATTTATCTAAACATACCAGAATCATAGGAAATGCACAGTGAGTGTCGTTAATGGACAGACTTTTTACCATAATCCTTTTAGTAGGTCCAACCAAAAACAAGTCATAAGTCAGAATGGTCAGAAACCAAAAATTTATGGAATTCTCACTTGTTATATTTACTAGATTATTATACATTATCTTAACAAAATAACAAACACAAAACTACAAGAATGAGACACAAAAAAGGATATTTTCCATTTCTCCTATTATGGATCAGAGACTTGAACCCAATGAATTACATTGACACAGAATTAAGGGATTTCATCACCATTGTAAGTATGAATGGTAATAAGTTGAGGTGACCATAAATCAAGGACTACTTGTATTTAAATTTTAAATGTTTATTCTATATTTTTCAATTTCATTTGCATTGCTGATAGACTTTATTCAAAAGCACTTTAATAAAAGTCCAAAAGCAGTTTCAGGATTTAGTTATGAAATTGTAAAAACTTCATTGATAATTTAATTCAATTCTCTAAATAGAAAATTATACAATTTCGTACTTTTCAATGAGAGTTTATTTTTTAATGATTTGTCAGATAATAAAATACCAATCTCAGAATTTATAGTTTTTATATTTATCTTCAAATATCTCAACTTTTTGTTGTAGTTTAGTCATAGAACTTAAGACTGTCAAATTAATCCCTTGATATATTTTTAACAGAAATTTTAATAATTTGAAAGAATTTAAACTAGTGTTAGCACCATCTTGCTAACATTAATTTAAATGATAGTCTACCAGTTATGACATTGGGACAGTAATGAGCTGAGTATTTAAAGGTCCCTGGTTCAATCCCGGGCTGAGGCAGATTTTTTCTTCATATAAATTAATAAAAAGTCTAGTTTAATCATTAATTCATAGATAATGCCACTCTTTGTTTAATCATTAGTGTATTTATTAATTACAAGATGGCACTAACATCAGTTTAAATTCTTTCAAATTATTAAAATTTCCATTTAAAAAAAATATATCAAGAGATTAATTTGGTAGTGTTAGGTTCTATTTGAATATTTCCCTTGAAGTTTGATTAAAAAAAGTGGTTTAGTCATCTTTGCTTGTAACCTTTCATATTTTTATAAACCAATTAATTTGATTTATAATCTGAAATATGAATAATATTAAATATGCCATTACAATATTTAATACTGTTCAGATTATAAATCAAATTAATATTTTATAATTAATCTACAATAAAAATAAATTTCTTAAAGCATTATTATAAGATTTATCAAAAGTTGTATAATCTAATTTATAAAAAAAATACTGTCATGTGTAAATGCATACAAGTTCTATTTTATGCTAGGAGAACAGGCAATTATAGAACATACTTTGAAAAGAATTATTTTATACCCCTAGTAAATTGATAAAAACACAAATATGAAAAAATTAAGTTTTCTTATTTAAAACTTAAAAAGTTTTGAGTTTTCTTACAAACTTTAAAATTTGAGTTTTGAGTTTGTAAGAGTTTTTAAAACATAGACTTATAAAAAAATTAATACAATTCACAAACATGATACAACTGCTGATCTGCCAAATGAAAGTGATGTTTTTGTTTAATGGTATTCAATGAAGAAAGGTTTGATAAGCACAGTTCGATGCAACTGAAAAATAAAATGACACACACTGCAAATCTTTACATATATAGATATTTTTCCTTAGAAAATAGATTCCAAAACTTTATATTGATTGTGTACTAGTGCATACAACAGAATTCAATTTCTGACTGTTATGATATATGGGAAATGCATATTTCCCATATATCATGATTCATATCAAACTCTCGCTTATTCCTGAATTTTTTAATACTACTTTGAAATACAGATCAATGAATTTATTCATACTGTATTATTTCAATTCTTATAGGAAAGGTTTATTTCATTTCCATTTTATAAGCAATTTGTTAAATTATAAATTGAAAAAAACAAACAACATAACATGTCAACACAATTCAAAATGATTACAGTACTTAAAAGCATTTTTTAAATAATTTCAAATTCATAAGAAGAATTGTAGGTGAACTTAATAGTATAATGTCAACAAAATTTTTGATTACATAGGTTGAATAAAATTTATTTCCAACAGGTCATGGATGACTGTAAATAGCCGCACAGACCACTTATTATATATTAATTTAAATTTTATGAAACTTTTAAGCAAATAAACAAATCATTAAAATATTTTATATAAATGATAATATCATTTCTGAGAATTCCAATAGTTTTCATTCACAATATAATATTGTTAATGCAAAGTATATAAAAATGCAATGAAAAGTTTAATTGTAGCAATTAAGGCAATTAAACTTATTGCACACATTGATTTGAAAGAAATATTCTTTAGTCAAGTTAATACAAGTAATATTTGATTTTCAATGGAGTTCAGTTTAAACCTCACTGTCAAAAGTCATAAATGCCAAACTTTATGGATTTTTCATTATTAATGTTTACAAAGGACACTATACATTATCTTAATAAACATAAAGAACACAAAACTACAAAAACTAGACACAAAAAGGTCATTTTCTATATATCAAACATTGTACTCAAACCCATGGAATTGCATTGACCATCACGGAATTTACTGATTAAATCATCATCATAAGTACCAGTAGTTGTAAATCAAGACAGTTATAAATTGAGGACTATCTACAATGCATCATAAACTAAGGTAGCTGTTTCCATTATCAATGAATGTTTACAACTATTAAGTTGAATAAATACAAAATATCAAAATAGAAATAAAACAATATAATTGTGGCGTTTGCATAAGGGCAAGTGTGGAATGCGCACGTAGATCAGAGAAGTACCCCAGGTAGCTGACTTTGCAGCTATGAACAGTGCATGTTGGATAAGGATGGGTAACGAAATCGGCCAGTGCCAATAAAGATGATGTTATGAATTTAACTGCTTCCTTCTTTATCTTTAACAGAGAAAGAGACTGTACATAAGTACTTTTACAGCCATTGTGTACAACAGAAAGAGAGGTACCTGTACTTATTTTATCCAAGAAGTTTACAACATCGAGTTGCTTCGATGGTGACGTTTGACACAAAGTCTTTAGTCCAAATTGATTATGGTCTTTAGTCCACTGTTGATGAACTTACACAGAATTAACACAAATGGCATCGTTGGCGTACTTAATGATGGACTCGTGCCACTGAAGAAGGGCGAATCGACCACTTGGCAGCTGATCCTCTGGTTTCTAATAAAATCTTCTAACTATTGCTGTCACTTGGATGGTAACAGACACGACAATTGGACTATGACAAGGAGCGGACCGTAAGAGCGAAGGTGTTGGACCAAGATTTTCTAATTCGTCCAAGAGACAAATCGGAGAACAAGAGCGTCGGTCCTGGACAACATTAGCTCTTAAATCCCATGACCTTTTCATTCACTTTTTTCCTGGGAGAGGACAAAGATGTTTACTTCTCGAACATTCACTTGTAAAGGATGGAGGTGTGAGAAGTATGGGTTTTGTTTGAGAACATTCAGAAATCAAGTAATGTTCGTACCTGGTGTGAAGGAGTGGATCCGACGCCATCTTGAGCAGGTGCTGTCCGAAGTCTGGATGATTATTGCAATAATTAAATATGACATATGTCAAATTATTTGTATTGAAAAAATTGTTTTTATGTTTATTAACGAGGTGTTTAATTATTTATTTAAGTTGGGAATTAACCAGTGTAAGAGAATTGTAATATGTAAATTGAAAATGATGTTAAAATGTACAGTAGAGGGAGTGGAAGGTGTCCTTCCGGTGGAGATTGTGGAGAGTGGTGACCGACGTCGGGACGGTTGTAATGCAACTTGTGTCGTTTGTAACGACTTTTAATTTATGGAAGGATTATGTAAGAAGTTTACAAAAAAAGGTTGTAAGTTCTTTTTTATCTTTATTGTGAATAAAGTTTGAGTTACTAATGGATCCGTTGAATTATTTTTTGGAGTGGCTAACAACCATTGACATTCATTGTCATATAGTTATCCAGTTTTGGCATCGGGAAAATGTACCGACGGCGGAGAGAAGTCGAATCTTTCGTAATGACAGTCCGGCACCTGGGGCGAGTCGTTATACACTGAGCCAAGTGTCAGATTCGCGACTACTCGGCAGACACCTGATGTAAACTTTCTCAGTGATTTATTATTATTGTGGACAAAGTTCACGAGCTGATCAAAATACCATATGGCATGTCATTGTATATCTTCATTATTTTTTCATGTCTCTCCCCTCTCGTACAAATTCCTCAACTCATCTCTGATTACTCTCCATCGTCTAAATGCGAACAAGGAGGTTTGTAGGTGAGAACAGATAAACCAGATACGACCTAAAATTCCAAGTTCTCATGTAATGCTTTGTGAAACAGGTTGAAATATACATGTCAACTTTTAGTCTAAAAACCATTTTAGCTTTCATATTGTAATTCATTTAATATACTTTCATTAATATTCAGGTTTTCCAGTCCAAATTAGTGCATTATAGTGGAGCATACACAGGGATTTTCAGAGAAAATGCAAGGTCTGGGGCAAGTAATACTTTTGAGACCCTTCAAAAATAAAAATAAATAAATAAATAAATAAAAGAAAGAAAGAAAGAAAAGAAAGGAAGAAAGAAAACAAAATTGACAAATATACAGTGGTAAGTGTTCAAGAAAAGCAAAAACACAGTGACAACTTCAAATTTTGACAAACAGTGATGTTCAAACAGTATAAAAATATACAAATACAAGGAATTGAAAAATATGAATACGAAAAATATCTTTACACTTTTAGAAAATTATTAAAAAATATAAAGAGGGATATACACTTACAATTTTTTGTATTCAATAAAGAAAGTAGCAAAATTTTTTTAGATGAAGTGGACACTATATGGCACATATATACTATATATTTGATGCTATATATACACTATATAGCATCAAATATAGGTCTTTTTTCAAAATGGCTTCACTGCAGGAAATAGCTCAAGTTGTAGCATGGTTTATCGAATTTAAATCAGCAACGCAGGTACAATATAAATTTCGGACTGCATATGATTGAAATCTAGCTTCAAGACCAACAATTTATGAATGGAATAAGAGATTTAAGACAACAGGTAGCATTTTGCCAAAAGCAAAATCTAGCAGAAATTCTGATGATGTTGAACGAATTCATGAATCTTTTCATCGTAGTCCTTGTAAATTGATTCGTTTGGCGACCCATCAATTACAAGTACCTAGATCAATTGTGCATGATGCAGTGCATAAAAAATTGCAACTCTATGCATATAATTGATAATTAGTTGATAATTAATTATCAACTAATTAGAAAAAAATTAAGTTGATAATTGTGTTCAGCAAATATGAACTCTGAGATAGAATTTCTCCATGAAAAATGAACTAAATTTAATTCTGTAAATTGTTAATGTGAATAATTTTTAATAAAGATCCAAACTATTTATTTGTTCCAAACCCAATTTTAAAATTTTTGCTCAATGATGTCCGTGTAATTAGAAAGCTATAAAAATTTTTTCTTAAATTTCAATTCACAATATCTCAAATTCTATGCATTGTAGAAAATTGATTCTGGTATTGTCAGAACCAGAACTATCAATAGATAATGATTTTAATGCACAGTAATGCAAAAAACATGCCAAGATATCATTTGAAGTAAGTAAGAAAATATACATTTTTATATTTTTTTTTAGCAAACTTAGATGAATTTTTGATTCAATCAGATCTCATTGTTAGATAGCACAAATGACAAGCTTTAAAATAAGACCTCAATGACATTTTTCTATTGAGTAAAAGCTGAGATATTAAGACAGATATTATTCTGAAACACAATGACACATTTTTTTCTTTATTTTCCAAGTCACTGAGGGTAATATATATACATGTAAACACAGTAACTGCAGAATAAAAAAAAAATGATAGAAACAGTAAAATACATAGAATAAGATTAAATAAAAAAAATAAAATTCAAAAATTTTAAATGTTGGATTTAATGCAAAAAACAAAACCATAGCATTTACCTCTAGAATTCTGACTATTGGAATCAATGTTCAGATTGTGTAACCTGAGAAGTCTCTTTTCTGGACATCAATGTATTAAATGGAATAAAAGGGGATATAAAAATCCAAAAATCAATAACATTATCAATGGCTCTCATTGAAAAATAGAAAAAAATTAGTCCTTATTAAAAACATTTTAAATTAAATATCAATAAATATATTTTAATATTTATAACCATTTGAAGATATCATTATTGGAATATGATTTTAATTCATTTTAATAAAATAACATTATACTTACCAATATGCATGGTGATATCAAATCAATAACAATATGATCAAAAACTGTTACATGATTTGAAATTAAGATTGTAGCTTTTGGATCCCTAAAATGTAAGCCTTCTTCTTTAATTATTATTCCCAAAATGGTATACAATATTCTTAATGTAATGCTGCAATATTTTAATAAAATATTTAATGAAATTTTGTTTAACTATATTATTAATTGTAGTTTAATAATTTTAATTTCAATATGAAATTATTATTATTACATATAAAATTCACTAATCCACAAAGCACAATCAGCAGTTAAACATGTGTAACTGCTAATTATACTTTGTGGATTAGTGAACTTTATACATAGTATAAATAAGCAGTTTTTAGTTTATGTGAATTTGATTATTATTACTACTAAACTGAATTTTCTAAATACAGTAAAACCTCGATTTTACAGACTATAGGGGGAAAAACTAGTCCGTAAATTTATCATAAAATATGATAATATTAAATATATTAACAGTTTTTTTTCAGTTTCATTGTTTATGTTAATCATTGGTTTTGCAATAAATTTGATTAGTAATATATTATTTAACTTGTAAGAATAGTATGCAATAATAAAATTTAAATAAAATTGAAAATTCAAAGAAATTCAATAAATTTTTTCTTAATAATTAAAATCGGATTAAAAATTTTTTTTATTTTAATATAATGAAGAGAATGTTTTCGAATAAATTGAGAAATTTCATAGTTTTTTAATGATAGTTATAACCTAATTAATATATCTATTATTATCTACAGTTCTATAAATATTGTATATATAATATTTTTATTTTTTTTATAACGTAAAATAAATTTTATAATTTTGTCAGGAGATGGCGCAACAAATCAAATTCTTTGTGTGTATTGTCAATTAATATATAAATAATTTTTTTTTTAATTAATGATGCGATCTGCAAAATTTAGATTTAAAATTTTTTAATTTTTATATAACTATTTAAATATTAAACAAAGAAAATATATGTTTATAAAACAAATATTGTAATCGTTGTATGGAAAAGTACAATATAATCCTTGCTAGATAATTTAATAAAATTTACAATGATGATGAATCAAATCAACAATATTAGATAAGATAAAAATTTTGGATTTGATTATATTTTATTTCACATACAGTGCTGTAATTAATAATTTTATTTTTAAAAGCCCCATTTTATTAATTTTGACATACGATATCGGTCTCGGCATTCCTGCTGAACCGCTCTTCCGATCTTAATTATATTATTACTGAAATGGGATTTTTGTGACGAAATTTTAACAATGTTATTTACGAGGGATTGCAACTAGAGCGTTAATAAATTGAATAAAATCCCATATCTACGATGAAATCATAATCAAATATATATAATAATATTTATATATAAAAGTATAATATTTTTTTGTTGTTGATAATACTTTTCATTAATTTTAAAAAATATTACAATTATTAATAACAAATAATTATTATAATTTGTTTTAATTAAATTCTTAAGGCTTAATCAGTTTATGATTCTAACCTTATAAACTTTCTATATTAATAACAATTAATCTATCTGATTATTGGCAATATTTAATTTTAATATTTGCTGACAGTATTAACCTTGAAAAATGCAACTGATATATGTATTTATCATTTAATTCAAAATTCGAAATTAATTTGTATTTGAATAAACCAATTAGATCTTAATACAGTTGTATACATATTAGACAATAAAAATTAAAAATAAAACTTGAAAATTGCAATCGATGATGCAATGCCAACCGAAAACGTCATTACCATGTGACGACTTGACGTCATTGAAAATATCTTTCTATGGAAAATAAATATCTGAATCATATAAAGAAATTTCTCTTTTTGATTTGTAATTAAACACGTACAAAACCATTTACTCGATTTTTTTTAATTAAAATAAGAATCGGTTAATTTCTTTTCGAGTGTTAAAGGCCAAGGTAAGCGATTCAGTTTAACTCGATACTGTATATTAATTAATTAAATATGTTATTTGAAATATATATATAATGATACCTCGTAATATCACGTTTATTTTTTTATTTTAATTTTTAAAGATCAATAAAGCAATTATTTTCGATCTTAACTTCAAAAGTTGTTATGATTTAAAAAAAAGTTGATAGTTATTGGATTCCAGTTAATTGCGCAGTTTTATATCCTTTTATCTTCAATGTCAAAAAATTAAAAGAATTTTAATTATTCTTTGAATTGTATGAATTATAATCCTTCTGAATGAATTGTTAAATCATTCATCATTAAGTAAATGAACTGGATTACTATTCTGGAAAATTTTGGAATTTTATCTCTCAATGTTTTATTATTAAAATAGTATAATTTGAATAGATAAGCCAGAAGGTGAAATAGGACTAAATTATTAGGAGTGTCAGGTACCAGGGAGAAGAAGGTAGAATAAACATTTTATTATTGTTTGAATAGAAACAGAAGAATAAACATATCAATTTTTAAAATTGTGCATAAAAAATCATTGAAGAACATGACATTCGTGATCATAAGAGAAAAAGCAATTTATTTATTGAAACATTAAAAGTGTCTAATCATCCCTGTAATTTTGATTATAAGCAAGCTCTTATGATTTTTACCTCCTATTAATTAATTATACAATAACTTTTTATTTAATATACTATTTTTGTCTAATATTGTAATCTATCTTAATATATATTAATAGTTTAACTATTAATTTAATTAATAAAAACTCAAAATGCAACTTTCAAATGAAATAATAGAAAATCAAATGCTTTTAGTGTTATTCAAAACATTAATATATATATAAAGTGTTTTGCTACTTAAAAATAACAAATTATCTTATCTTGAATGTTTGGATATATGTATATTTTGCAGAATTAAATGAAATATAAAATGAGAAAATTAAGTATAAATGAAAAATGGAACTTTTTCCTCCAATATGTAAATTTCATATGTATTATATTATAGGTTTATTTTATATGATAAGTTATATACACTATTTTGTCAAACATACATATAAATATTCATTGAGCATTGGATAACCAGAGGATTATGCTAGGCTATATATTTCTGTGGTTTATATATTTGGAGAGACTAGCCACTACATTAATTTTTTTTTTTATACATAATCCATGAAGAATCACATTATTTCATAAAGGAATTTCATTTTCTTTTCTTTATTTATTTTTATTAATAGTCTACTTTTATTAATTTTCATGTATCATTTTATCAAGTATCGTGCTATTATTATGCTCAATATTTATCAGAGAATATTATTGATTGTAGAAGTCATCTTTGATAACTTTGATTATATTGAATTTACAGCATAGCAATTTGCAAATAAATTTACCAAGCATGAAAATGAAAGGTAACAATAATAAGAATTTATATGGTCAGTTGTAATCTGTCTTGTTATGTGAGTATTTGTGGCATTGTTATTGCAAATGAACAGGCTTATCATTTTTGCTTTCAACTATCTTTATGGTTCAATTGCAGATCTTTTAGCAATACAATAAGCAGCATATTTTGCTTGAGTGATTATGAAACACTTTTCCTATTATTATTTTATATGTATAAATAAATAAACAAAAAGTCAAAAATTAAGATAAATTAAGTTGACCATTTCCTACTCACTCCAATGTATGTCAGGAAAAAATTCAAACAAGTACAAATCATGTTTATTTTTACATATATTTATTGACTTAGATTCATTGTTTTATTAATAAACAATAACTTCAATATTGTAATATAGGCTACATCTTGAGTTTAATAATAAATATGTAAAACCCATAACATATTGAGCTGGAACTGAAGAATTTGAAGATTAAAACACTATTGACAAAAGTCAACATGAATTTGATGACACTGATTTGACATTTTTTTAAATCTGAATTTCAAACAATGTTATTAAATGTATAACCAATTTTGCTTGCAAATTTTAAAAGATAGAAAATTTGATTTGAAAGCTGGATGATTTCAAAATTCAGGATGTTTTCCAGGACATTTGATGATGCAGGACAATGTGCCAAAATCCACTACAGATGGCCATCCTAGTTAAATATTACCAAAATCAAGTACATAATTTTTGCTAGATCTATTCTTATGTTATCTGACAGGAGGCTAATCTTAGAGCATCTGATAAAGCATTTGATAGTTGATTAAAGCAAAAGTTAGCTAATTCAGAATTGAATATCAGAGTTTCACTATATTTAAAAATGTAACTTTTAATATTTTTATAATTGTATAAAAATAAATACTAATTTGGCTTATTGTTTACTTTTATTCAATATTTATACTAAGAAGTATTGTTTTATAATTGTAATACTGATTTCAAGTTTAAAAGTTAAATAATGATTGCTAATGTCTTCACTTAACTTCTAAATATGATAATATTGATGCTGAATTTTGCATTTATTTTAGATTAAGTATTATTTCAGAAAAAATCTTTGAAATAAATATAAAAGTATTCTCTACAGAACTGTTTTTATACATATAAAATTTCTAAACATGTATATTTGATACAATGTTCTATAATTAAGTTGTAATACAATTTAAGAACAATTTTAATTTTATATATATATATAAAATGAAAATCAATTTAAGAACAATTTTAATTTTATATATATATATAAAATGAAAATTGTACCAGTTGAAAAATCACTGCTGTATATATTTAGATATATATATCTGAATATATAAAGCAGTGATTTTTCAACTGGTATGCTAGGAGAAGATCTTAGGTGTGCCATGAAAATATTTAAAGATCATTAATTACCGGTAAATTATTTTTGAAAGAAGTCCAAA
The DNA here is from genome assembly GCA_000484575.1 of Olivierus martensii. Taxonomy (NCBI): domain Eukaryota; kingdom Metazoa; phylum Arthropoda; class Arachnida; order Scorpiones; family Buthidae; genus Olivierus; species Olivierus martensii. Next base: position 21,896 of record AYEL01064734.1, on the reverse strand, counting down.
GCACAATAAAGTGTACATATCAAAATTAAAATCTCTTTAAATTGCTTATATGAATATATCATTGTTATAATAAACATATATATAATATAGTAAAAAATGTGTGTGTATAAACAAGCTTTTTTCATCATAATTTAAGTTTGTCGCAGAAGTTTAGCTATAGGTTCAAGTGTGCCATGAAATAAAAAAAAGGATGAAAATATTGTTATAGGATGTCCTATTTAAAACAGGTGGATTTCAATTGCATGCTAAAAATCACCTGTTGCAAAGATTCAAAAAAAAGGAATATGTGAACCTGTTCTATAATCCTTTCAACTAAAGAACTTTCAAGGCCAAATTGGATGATTGATGAGTCTTTTCAGTTAGGCTTAACTATAGGTGATACAATGTAAAACGGATCACAATAGAGAATTTATTACAATTTTCGATTTGATGATTGATTTAAAAACATAGTAATCAGATTAAAATATTTTAATCTTTTTAAATACTAAAATTAATTATAAAGAAATTTTAAAATTTACAGTTTATTCCTTTAATTTTTGATTTTTATTATAAATTTGGCCCCATAGTTTGGATACTCTTTATCAAATGTTTTAGCTCTAAAAAGGATTGTTCGTTTAAGTTTTGAAAAGAACTGTTAAAAATAGTCTTTAAAAGGACTTTCCTATGGCATGCCAGTTAAATTGCCAATAGGTGTTGACAATTTAACTGACATGTTTACTATTTCCAGGTCATCATCTGCTGTTTTGTTTCCTTCGGTTACAATTTTTTTAATTGTCAATACAGAAACACTAGTAGTGAGTGAAGCTTCATTGAAGATGTCACTTCACATGGATTTCTTCTTTCCTGTTTATATAGAGGATATAGCCCTCCTGTCTTGTCCTCTGAGCATTGCATAGATTTCTGCCTTCCAAAGTACTTATATATGTTTAAAATAACATTTCTAGCTTGACTGCATAATGTTTCTCCTTGCAAACAACTGCAATATCCACCATTACTGCTAAATAATAAAGGATGATGATGACATTTGTTGTATTTATTTAATTTTTAGTGATTAGAGATTTAATTTAATATTTAATAGTATAACCATGAAATTTCAAATTATTAGCAATGGTAGAAAGCAAACTGTTATTGGATGAACAAAACAGAAACTCTCTATTCTATTGGATGAATTGATCTTTGCAATCCATAAGCTTTTTACCATATAAGGCAGACCATCTTTAGTTGAAAAAGAGTATAATACATATGTCTCAGCACCACAAGATTTGGCATATGATTATGATTCAGACAGAATTTTAAGAATCACATCTTGAGTCTAGCATAGTTCTGTAATCAGTTTTGTCAAAAATGGCGACATTGCAGCAGGGCTGGGGAGCTGGCTTGAAATAAGTTATGCTCTGGCACCGGCTCCAGAGCCACAGTATATTCCAGCTGTGGCTCCAGCTCTGGCTATGGAGTCATTGTTTTAAAACTGAGGCTTTAGCTCTGACTCTGGCTCCATCACTATAAAGGTTAGTTCTCACTAGTGCAGTTTCAGTGCGGAAAACCGCCTTCTGATGTCATTCCAGGTGGTCAGAGAGCAGTTTGAAACGCGGATTTTCAACAGCTGTTAGAGTCGAAGCAGCTTTGACTTCAACTGCCGTGGTAACTGACCGTTCTGCTTTTTGACCAATAGCAATGCTCCACAATTTTACGTCAGATTTCAACACAGCTGGCTGTTTGGTTATCGATAACATCAAACAGAAACTTTTACTTTATTTTCCATCATAATCATAGAATATAAAACGATCAAAATGTCGGCATTCTATGTCTATTGAAATGTGGGAAGTCTACTGCTTTCCCATAATGCACTTACAAGATAATGTACCGCGTTAGTGTAAATTGATGAGCAGTTTTCGTTGTCAGAAAAGTAAAGCGGTAAAATACCGCTACCGCGCTAATGAGAACCAACCTTAAAAGTTTTTTGGTATGACTGTTACCATGAAACATCACTTACCTTACTATGACATCTATAAAGCGTAAGCGTATAAGTAGTACACAACGAAATGAGAGTCTTGATCCGCTAATTTGATGCAATGGATGCGAGCTAAGTTTGCGATGTCTTTGGGTGAACTAAGATGGGAGGTGTACGTGTTGTTACTTTCGTACGCTTTAATTGTGACCTTTTGTTTATTGTGCGTACTGGAGATGGAGAACTGGATAACTCTTCGGGTGGTAGTGTTGGTCGAATCAGCTTCGAATGCATGCACGGAAAGATTGACGTGTTCCGAAGTGACAAGCTGCAGGGAATCGACCAGATCGGAATTGGCGAAACTTGACTGGCTACCAGGGTCGAGGATACAGTGTGTCAATTTTCATGAACCCGTAGGGCCCTCAATCCAGATTTTGGCTGTCTGAAGGTGGTATGTGTTGGTGTGCAGAGACGTATCAATTTTCCCAACTGTTGTTGTGGTGGGTGAAAATTGGGAATGATAGAGACATGATGTTTCCTTTTTGCATTTCACACAGGAAGCCTTTTCATTTCGTGGGCAGTTTTTAGCATTATGTCCCTTATTAGTGCACAAGAAACAGCGTTTTGAAAGTTTCAGTTTCTTAATACGAGACGGAACATCTGAAATAGTCGTACAGTCTTGCGCCCAGTGTTGACCAGAGATTTTGCAGAACGCACAAAAGGGTGTGTTAGTCTTAGGTCGTAGTTTTGTATTAACTTGAAACGAAGAAGTGGTTGGGAGAAAGTTGGATGGCAAGGTGCTGACGTTAACTTCTTGAATTTTTGAGTAATCAGAGAGCTTTCGACTTCGACACTTAAAAATGACATTAGACTGCTGATATCTCCATCCGATATATTTTCTCGTCGTGAATAGGTGATCCATCGTGTAACGATATCCGATGGGAACACACTAAGTATTTTTGGGGCCAAAACTCTATCGTAGGCGTCTACATTTTCCCCCAAAGCTCACAATGCTTCCAGGCGCTTATTACACTGAATATAAACTTCATTGAACGACTCTGGAGTGGAGCTGTGTATCGGTTTTAAGCATTCCAAAAAATCTAAATGAGCTTGTACAATTCTGTCCTTATTTCTGTAACGCTTTAGCAGTATGTTTTTCACAGTTTCGTAAGTTTCACCACAAATGCTGATTCCGTCAATTAATCGTTTAGGTTCACCTTCCAAATAGCCGCGTAGAAATACATGTTTATCGATCTGTGATAGTTCTGAATTGGAATCGATAGATGACACAAATTGTTCCCAGAAACATTGCCATTCTTCGATGTCTCTGCCAAACGGCTCCAGTTTTATAGTAGGTAGTTTTATATATGGATGTTTATATGAGGAATGAGCTGCCGCAGTATAAAAATTCTGAGGTGTAAGTGCATTGACGGTAGCATGCGCGCTTTGGACGTCGTTTTCTCCGAAAGTTGGCGGTATGCATTTTTTCTGCTCTTGAAGAAATCGTTTTCCTTTGCTGATAGCGTGCTCACAGTTATTTTATTAATAAATTTTTTTTAATCAATGGGATCTTGATCTTGATTATGCCGATCAATTTCCAGTGCATATTCGGCTATCGACCCCCATTAAAATTTCATCGAATCCCAGGGGGTCGATACTGACCCCGTTGGGAACCCCTGCTTTAGACTATAATTTTTTTAAGAGAAATAATTAAAATTAAAAAAATATAAATGAAATAGAGAAAATAGTCTAGCACTAGTCAATTTTTTTCATTGAAAATGTTTACAATCATATAAGTTCAGTGAGACTGCACTAAGTACAAACTAAAAATAATAATAATCAAAAGCCCTTTAGCAGTCAAAAGATTTTATTCAGGAACGTTTTCAATGCACTTGGCATCTTCTTCAGATTATTATTATTATTATTATGTTTATAATCGTCACACAAATGCAGATTTTGTTTTTGTTTACACATAAATAAGAGAAAAATTTTGTCACAAATACTCAGACAATATCACATACATTCATTATTAATAAATAATAATAATAATAAAATAAAAATATCCTATATGTACTCATTAAGAATTATTTGTAAACAGCATAACATTAAAATTCAAAATATTTTCTTCTTAGATTCCAACATATTTTAAGGCAAAAAGTATTTTTGATCTAGGCTCCTCTTCAATTATATTTCTATAAAGAATGTAACTGAAGAAGTCTTAATCCAAAATTATTTTTGTTTTAATAAAATGTGTTTTAGGCTCTAAGAAATCAGATTTTGGATTTTATTATAGTACACAGACTGAGAATTGTAATTATATAGTACATTATTATTAAATACATTCAAAATGATGATGATAAAGATTTTGCACATACATAAGAATTTACAGTTTATTTGAAAATCATTTTCAAACATAAAATTTATATGTTAAACAGCCAACAAAAAAAAAAAGATTCAATAATTCTTATTGTTTTTGTGGCAGGCAAAATATTTGAACATTAGTAAGAGAATAATTCTCAGATCATTCACAAATTATTACATATCTCAAACTCCCAATGAAATCAGAAAAGCTGTAAGTATGAATATAAAGCATTCAACATATAATTTTGTCATATTAGATAAGCACACACTTATTTCTTCTGTAAATAACAATGTAATTACAAAACTTTTAGCAGTTGCTCAGTCTATATTGTTATCAGAGTTTATAGTTTCTATCATTTCATATAAAAGGCAAATATTTTAAAGTTCTAGAAAATCCATATCAGCACAGAACAATAAGACATATTTTTCAATGCTGTTCTTATATCAAAACAATTATGATTTATATTCTGCAAATTAAATTACATTTTCTCATTTTCTATATATTAACATACACACGACACCATCTCTAATACATAGCTTTATTGTGTTCATCACTCACTAAAGGAATTTAAAGCTATTAACTTTTATGACCTAGATATTGATCATATCCCAAGTGTATACTAAATCCAGGGTTGAGGAGCTTGCTTGAAATAGGTTATGCTCTGACATGGCTCTAGAGCCACAGTATATTCAAGCCATGGCTCCAGCTTTGGCTCCGGAGTCATTGTTATAAAACTGAGGCTTTAGCTCCAGCTCTGGCTCCATCACTATAAAAGTTTTGTCTGACTGCTACATTGAAACATCACTTACTTTACTATCACATCATCATTTACCTTTTAAATTGATATATTGATGTTTGTATTATAATAATTTATTTTATATGTATATATTTAAAGTTTCAGTAAAATATTTATTTTGACAAATGGCATTAATATATCGGTAACTAAAAATCAAAGATCACGTAATTTATAGATTTCAAATTTTTATCAAATTTTAAGTGCTAAAGTCAGGGTAGGCTTATACACGGGCTATGCATTTTTACTGATTTTCAAATTCTAAAGTCGAGGGGATCAGCTTATATTCGAGTATATATGGTAGATGGTTAGGAGCTGAAGCCAGCAGAAATTTTAATGGCCCCAGCTCTGGCTCCATTGAATATGATCAGCTTAGCTCTGGCTCCTCCAAAACTTCCCAGTTCCATGCATCCGACTCCAGCTCCCCAGCCCTGCTAAAATCACCCATAAGGTAAACAGTTTGTGACTTATTTAAAAATAATTATATCAAGATAACATAAATTAATAAAAACTTTGTTTAAATAAATTGTAATTCAATATTTGCCATGTAACAGTAAATATAGTTTAAGAATTTTGAAAATTAATTCTAGAATTCAAAAAATAAGAAATTCTGAAAACTTTTGCAATCAAAAATTAATTTCAATTATATATTCTATTTTTCATCTTATCAATGTATGTGTAATTGAAGATAGTTAATGAATAACTGAGAATATCACTACTAGAATTTTAGATTAAAAAAGATCTTTGTAGTTGCTTTTTATGCTTTGAATGTTTTATTTTTATGTTCTCAATTTAAGAAAATTGTTTCTTCAAAATTATTATTTTTGAAGAAACAATTTTCTTTTCATATTCTTTTTTTTTGTATCAAATCTTAAGATATGCAAGTTGTATTTGATATCTAATTATAATATAAATTCTAAAATATATCAAATTTTTAAAATAATGAAACACTGTTTTCAAATAATAGAATATATATTTAGACTAAAAAATAAGCTGTGAAAAATTTTGTGATTTCTGTTAATTGTATTTCATTAATTAATGTGAACTTTATACGCTTTTTATATTGTATATATCTGATGATGATTATACTATAAATAAACTGAATCTTTATAATTTCAGTTATTTTTCATTTGTTATTTATAACTTTTTAAAATTAACAAGAAAACGTTAAACAGAAGATTTAACAATTAATGTTTTTCTCTACAGAATCTTACCTTCAAGCAATCTAAAAAAATAATAATAATCACTATTAACAATAAAAAAATACTAGTAAAGGGAAAAATTCCAAAATAACATTTTGTGAGAAAACAAAAAATTAAACAGTACAACTTGCCAAAATTCAGATTAAAGCTTAAAAATACTAGTTCTTTAGGTAGTAAATCTTTATTCCAAAGTAACATTTTCAATTACTCAAAATATTACTTTTTTTAACCACATAAGTAGTTTTATGTTATATGTTGCATTCTTTGCATGTTTTCTAAAATATTGAACCAAATATTGTTTCATGTCCTGATAAATTACCATCTGATCTCAATACAATAGTTCACGTTTAATCTGAACGTCAGTATTGATCTTTTTGTTGCAGTATTAATAAGAAACCAACAACAGAGATTTTAATCAGTTTCACTTGATATAATAATACAATTCAATAAAATAAATTAAATTATTCTTCTGATCTTACTAGACTTACTTTGATCGACATAATTTTTCATTATGACCTTTGACGACAGATTAAAATAAACGATTGTATTTAATTGCATTCAGATCCTACAGTTTTATGTTTTCAGAACTCTTACAATTTTTTTCCAGAGAATGTTTTAATTAAGGGGAAGTTTTACAAACAATAATGCTTTCCCTCATATATATTCACATATTGAATATTAATATTAGAGCGATTATATATATTTACCCTCCATAAACTCCTCTTCTGTATTTTTGAATGTCTAATTTCTTCATCTTGGGTGAAAAATGTATGAGAGTAACCTTTCTCTACATCCACATTCGAAGTTTTTCTCATTATTAACAATCAGATATATCTCATGTAACCTGATATAATTTTCGATCAGTTAAAAAATCATATATAATCTCAAAAGTTTTATTTGATTCAAACATATGTAGAATATTTGCTTACTTTTCCCTATCATCTACTTTCTGCCGTCTTCATCTCGTTTCTTAACATCTCGATTCCGCTCGCCATGCCATCTTTAAAAACTTGCATGTTACACGTATCTGTTGCAATTCGAAAACTTCATAAAATTTTCCTATCTTGTTATATAAATTTATATTAAATAAAGAATCAGTAAATTAGTTCCAGATAGAATTAATAAGCGAAGTTAATGAACCAATAAGAAATTAGAAAACTTGTTAAAAATATCTTATCTTTTTTTTTTCTTATTTAGAATTATTCATTATAAAATTTTGGTTAAAATATTATTAATTAGCAAATAAATATTTGACATGATAACAGTCGTTCTGATTTTGTAATATGACATTTAATTAAAAATATATGAATGTATATATTACATACACATCTGTGATTATATACAATGGTGAGCTATGAAAATTTTAACAAAGGGCTCGCATTTATTTTATAAAAACAAAATATTAAATTCTAATTAAATGTTTGTTTTTACAAAAACAGAAAATACAAATAATTGTGCATGCATTAAGAAAACATTTTAAAATAAAAAATTTAAATTAAAAAAATTATACAAATAATTGTGCATGCATTAAGAAAACATTTTAAAATAAAAAATTTAAATTAAAAATTTAATAACGAGTAAATTTAATTATGCGACGCAATTTATGCACTGTCAGCAACTGACGTGAAAGAAGAATAAAATAATGTGTGGCAGAAGCTGCCACACATTATTTTCTTCTTTTTCATGTCAGTTGATATTCTAGCAGGTTCTAAAGCCGAGTGATGATTTTCAAAAAGTTTTTACATAGTTTCGGATTAAATTCTCTTAAAGGTTTCTTCTCTTTAAATTTTAGATTATCTACTATACAATGCGTTTGACCGCACTTAAACGAAACCAGATGAGACCTTAATTCGCATCCTTCCCACATTTCAAAAACTCTTTTGCACGCTAAGTCCCTATACGCCTAACCTGCATTGGAGGGCATTACGCCAAATCACCACTATTCGAGATATACAGTACATTCAAATACGCAAATGCGAGGAAGAAAAAGACTAGGTAAGTCAAAGTATGATTATGACATTCAAGACAGTGTTTTTCTTGGAATAAATAAACAAGCAAATAAAAAGAACAAGACACTCGCAAATTAGACAAATTTAACAAAGGAATCGCACGAGCCCCCTACAGCTCACCACTAATATATGCTTTATACAGGGTGTTTCTTAGCACCCGTACCACTCTCTTTTCTCGGAAACGCGATGAGATAGGAAGTAGAGGAAAAATTTTGATTACCAAGTATATTTTCTTTAAAGAATTGAATGGGCATGATTAAAATTTTGTGGGCCCATCGGAAGTAGCGGCACAAAGGGTCAACTTGGAAATCTTATGGAAACCAATGCCGATTTTGGCATAATTGGATAGAACTGTAAAAAATAAACAACTTTGGTTTTGAAAGTTATTTAATATCACCTACGGATTGTAAGATATCACAAAAAAGATGCTGCCAAATGTACCCGCCGATTGGGCTATCCAGGCAGTAAGAAGAAGAAGAATCAGACAGAGAGCATTTGTGTACACTGCGGAACATTATTGGAGCAGCAAAGAGCAGTATTATGCAGATTTAAAGCCAATTTTGGTACTCGGTAGCAGTATTCGAACCGCAGGTGCGACAATCTTTCGCCATCACAGTTCGGCATGGAACCATACTCAAGAACAAGAGTTTTTAGGCTTGTTCTAGCCCTTTATGAGTGCTATGGATGTACACAGATGCCTTCTGTCCGATTCATCTTCGTATTACTGCTTCAAGAGCTCAATCGGCAGTATATGTGGCAGTATCTTTTTTTGTGATATCTTACAATCCGTAGGTGATATTAAAAAACTTTCGAAACCAAAGTTGTTTATTTTTTACAGTTCTATCCAATTATGCCAAATCAGCATTGGTTTCCATTGGAGATTTCAAAACTGACCCTTTGTGCCCCTACTTCCGATGGGCTCACAAAATTATCATCATGCCCATTCGATTCTTCGGGTATCACTTTGGTAATCAAAATTTTTCCCCTACTTCCTATCTCATCGCGTTTTCTAGAAAAAAGGGTGGTACTGGTGCTAAGAAACACCCTGTATAGTAATTAAATCCTGATCTCTATAATAATAATTTAATCGCCAAACAAACTCTGAAAATAAATATTCAAAATAAAAATAATAATTAGGTCAAAATAGAAAATAGAAGGGATATTTGTTTTTGTACTAATAGTTTACAATCATATTTTTATTTTGAAATGATTCTAAAAAATTTTATATGGTATAGTTTCGAAAATTCCTATGTATACAGTATTATGAACGATGGAAAAAAAACGTCGAAAATTGCATGAAGTTATTTAAGTAATTACTGTAACATGAATGACAATCATTTAATTAGTTTTTTAAAGATAATGTCATGATTGATAATGATAAATAGTGATATCATTTCGCTGCCGTAACAGGAATATAAATCATTCTATTTAAAATTCAATAATCAAGACATTTTTTATTAGATCTTTGTGAAATTTTATTTTGCTTAATTAAATTCTTCAATTTTGTATATAGGTCTATAAAACATGGAAATATATTCCATCGGAGATATTTTTATAAATTTTCAATTTAGATTAGTTTTTCCTGTGTATACACCGCTTTCCATTCGGTTAGTACACAGATTTGGGTTAGTACCATAGCCAACACCTGCCATGCAGCCATTATTTTTATTTTATCATGATTTTAGGCCACTTTTCATATTCTGTACAGTAAGCAGCGAGGCATTTCAGTGCCCATTACGGACTGCTCACACTTTTGATAGAGTTAGCTATAAGTGGAGGATGGGGTTCAATGATCTGGGCCAGCCTACTGAAAAACTTGGAAGTATGAGATGAGGAAATCGAACATGGGGCTTCCAGGGAATGGAAGCACAGCACTCTTCCACTGAAGCCTTTCGGCCAACTGCAGACATTGTTTATTTTTATTTTTTTTGTTAACAGATGACGCCACTTTCCTCTCAGTAATAGAGACCCTAGATTTAGAGTAGCGCACCCCGACCTACAGCCGCCATTTTATATCCTTCTGGCCGATTGCTCGCCATACAGTACTATAGAATTTTCGTAAGAAATACGTAACTCGCATTCACAACCATATTAGGAAAAGAAAATGCATTTAGAAATTTAAAAACATGCCAATAAATATTAAATAATGCATAATTGTTTTAGGAAAAATGTTTAATTTGTATTATTCGTAAATAAATTAACATATTACTTTTTACTGTCTTCACTTAAAGGCAGTATATTTTTTTCTTGTGTAAATATTTACTCGTACAAAAAGAAAGTTTTGTTTCGTCATTTATTCTTTTAATTATAATTAATTAACCACATTTATTAAATCACCCGAAATTAAGTATGTTTATTTTTCTTTTATATTTACATTATTATATTATATTATAGTATATAGTTTATTTATTAATTCCAGGAATGAATTTAAAATTTCCTATTCATTTCTGTAAAGTGCGAACACATACTGTAGATATTGCAAGTTCTGTTTCCTGATTTCTTCATAACCACTTCTACCACAAGATATGTATAATTTTAATGCATTGTTAAAATCTTATCATCTAGTAGGAACTACTTTTTTCGCGACGTTGGATAAACGGCGTAAACCGGTGTCAACACTCTCATCACGATCAGAAGCGATTACTGTGATGACCATTTGATGAATTCAACACTGATTGACATGTTGAGCTTTGGAACGGTTTGCTGAGATTTTTTACTCATCACTGATTAGTCTTTTGAGGTTTGGAACGCACCCATAATTTAGACTCAGTGCGACTCAATCTGACGTTAGTTGGAATAAAGACCTACAAAAGTGAGGAAACCAAGTAATATCGAACCACCATAATATGAACTGTGAGAGAACCGAAAAATATCGAACCACAGCCTATATATTATGATATTCAGTTAGTATTATTGTATGAATATGTAAAAAATCTAATAATTAAGAAAAAATATTTAAAATACTTCAAATAATATATAAATAAGAATTTGTCAAATTTACAAATGATTATTTATAAAAATATTTAGATTTTAAAATTGCAAATAAAAAACGCTATATTAAAAAAAGTATGTATCTAGTCCCTTGGTCTAGTCCATGGATGTATATCAAGCTGTAATATAAGGATGTTTGATGTATATCATTAATGATATACATCCAACTTTCTTATATATAGTATATCCATTCCATGGTTTACTAGTCTATCGTTTAGTCATTCTGGACAGTCAACAAATGTTTGAATTTTCTCCATCAGATGACGCTTTCGGTGATTTCATGCTTGTTGTTGACTGGCTAATTTAATATGTATATAATTTATACATTTTAAATTTAAAAATAAAATAAGAAAAGTTCGTAGCATCTAATTGCCAAAAAGTTCCTCATTCTTTAATTGACTTATGTATTTAGTTCTTATGATCTGATGAAAAATTGTCGTTTGTATTTTATAAAATGGCTGAGTTAAAAGAGACTGATTCTAGTTCGAATGATTCTAGTTTCGACGATTCTGGTTTAGAAGCTTGTAGTAAACCAACAAAATTAGAGAGAAAATTTCAAGAAGCAGCAGAATATGTACGATTCATTGCACCAAGAATTGATCCTAAAACATTGGTGCGTTTTTATTCATTGTATAAACAAGTAAGGATGACATTATTATTATTTATATTTATATTTTACACATATTTGTATACAGTTTTATGATAAATACTGTTTTTGATTGAAATTTTTATAATACTTGAATTTTAGGCCACTAAAGGTGCATGTACAATTCCAAAGCCAAGTTTGTTTGATTTTCAAAATAGAGAAAAATGGTGATGACTTTTGATCTTATGACTTTTTAAATTATATCCAATATAACTTGAAAATGGTTACTACAAAGAATATATTTATAATTAATATTCAAGTACTGTTTACTTTAAAATTATTTCAATATTTATTAGTTTTTGTAACTATTTCATTTTATATTATGAATTTATGAAAAAGAAAAATAAAATTTTAAAAATCTTGGAAAACATTATAAGAGGTCTCATTCTCAAGTCTAGTCAGTTTTGAATATATTGTGATTTAATTTTTATTTACTTAAGTTTACTTTTACTTTAAGGTCTGCCTGGAAAAGTTTAGGAAACATGCCAGAAGAAGAAGCTATGACTAAATATATTGCTGAAATGGATGCTTTTGAACCTGATTGGAATAAGGTAAACTCTAATATGTTACTATGTGAGTGTATGCATTTATATATAGAATCTTCCCGACTTAATTTCAATTTATGTGTATAAATTATTGCAAAATCATCATGATAAAATTAAAAACATTATATGCTATATGTAATATAGCATATAATGACCAAGACATAGGCTATATGTAATATAGCCTATGTCTTGGAAAAATTTTTATATAACTGTTGTAATATGATTTACATAAATTGCATGCATTATTTACATCATATGATAATTATTATGGCATACAATAACTTTGCTATTTAAAGTTAATTATTAATAAAACAATAAGTATTGCTACAGTCATAAATATTGTGTAACAATACTACTATACAATACTACTATGTAAAATGCAGTATATTATTATACTGCACTTTACTAACTATATATTAAATTATAAATTTGATTTCTAAAAATTTGCATATCAAATTTTTTTTATATAAAATCAGATTTGTTTAAGTTGGGGAGGTTCTGTATATGTATATATGCATATATATGCTTTCATAATATGTAAATTACATAAATATACAAGCAATCCCTGACTTATATAAATGAAAACATACATATGTCGAAGCATACCATATACAGTATTAAAGTAGCATCTTGTACTGTGTCAGAAAGATGTAACATTAAAAATAGTTATATTAAAGAATAAACACATAAGTTGCTTGGAAAAGCAGTTGGTTACCAACTTGGAGGATTTGGATTCAATTCAAAGTTCCATACCATCATTTTTATAGGAAAAGTCTAGATTCATTAATTAAAGATTATCTAATAAGCACATAAAGCACATGTATGTATGATAAATGATGAAAAATGCTCATATCTCTACATTATAACTTTACCTGTTATGATCAAGATATTTTTTGTTATTAGTCACAAAATTGTTATTGTTATTAGTCACGACTGGGGGAACTGGCTTGAAATAGATTAGGCTCCGGCACTGGCTCCAGAGCCACAGTATATTCAAGCTGTAAGTCCTACTCCGGAGTCATTGTTTCAAAACTGAGGCTTTAGCTCCAGCTCTGACTCCATCACTATAAAAGTTTCTTTGGTATGACTGCTACCATGAAACATCACTTACCTTACAACATCATTTATTTTTTAAATTGATATATTGATGTTTGTATTATAATAATTTATTTTATATGTATATATTTAAAGTTTCAATAAAATATTTATTTTGGCAAATGGAATTAATATATCGGTAACTAAAAATCAAAGATCACATAATTTATAAATTTCAAATTTTTATCAAATTTTAAGTGGTAAAGTCGGGATAGGCTTATACACAGGTTACACATTTTTACCTATTTTCAAATTCTAAAGTCGGGTCAGCTTATATTCGAGTATATATGGTAGATGGTTAGGAGCTGGAGCCAGCAGAAATTTTAATGGCCTCAGCTCCAACTCCTCCAAAACTTCCTGGCTCCATGGCTGGGAGCTGGAGCTGGACTCTGGACTCCAGCTCCAGCTCCCAGCCATGATTAGTCAAGGAATCTTTAAGTATAGATCTATATAAATCAGGAATTGTCTATATATATACACAGGGTGATTCATATTGAATGGGACAAAAATAAAGCATACCTGTAATACCTGTAATTAATTTATTTTGATAAATCAAATTTACAGTGAAACTACAAATCCAAGTTTCTATAGATGTTCTATGTGCGCCCCTCTGGTGACACGGCAAATGTCTATGCAGTATTCCTGTTCCTGCCACACTCATGATAGAATATCCCCTGTTAATGAGTCCAACACATCAGTTATCCGCTGCTTCAGTTGCTGTAAGTTCTGGGGAAGTGGAGGCATGAAGACTTTGTCTTTAACAAAACCCCATAGGAAAAAATCGCAAGGGGTTAGATCTGGGGATCTTGGTGGCCAAGAAAGCAATGGCATATCATTTGACCCAGCACTGCCAATCCAGCAATGGGGTAGACGATCATTCAGGTATTGACGTATGTTGTTATGCCAATGTGGTGGAGCACTGTCTTGCTACAGAATTAAGCCAGGAACCACTTCCTCTAACTGAGAGAACAACCACTCTGAGAGCAGGTCAAGGTAAATGAACCCCTCAATCGATTTTTTCAACAAAGAAAAAAGGACCAAAAACACAACTGTTGTTATGGTGCTGTTGCCAGGTAAAACTCGTATAATTGTAGTTTCATTTTATAGTATTTTTTGGCTAAATAAATCAACTGCAAATACTATGCTATTCTTTTTGTCCCATTCAATATGAATCACCGAATCACCCTGTATATATATATATATATATATATGACAATCACCTAAATATGTAATCCATAATTGGTCACTTTTAGATATATGCAGTTACCAGAAAAAAAAGAAAATATTAATACTTTTATTAATTGCAATGCTTTAATTAACAATAATTTTTATTAACAAAAGTACAATAAAATTTTTCACTTTCAAATAAGAAACATCTATAACAAAATCATAAATCTATCTGCTTTCTTAGAAAATCATATAAATAACAATCGGTATTAGCAGGAAACATTTTTTTATTACATAAATAAAAAACTGTTTCTTACTAATAGTGCTTATTATTTGTATAAGAAAATTATTTTTATTAAGACTATGATGATACAATAATAATATATAATGCATGCCATCATAATAATATATTATCTTAATATGGTGTAAATTGTATAAATGATATACATATTAGGCCATAATTAAGTATGCTATTACAAGCCAAAATAATTATTGTATTTTCTAAGAAAAAATAATTATATTATTTAAAATCAAAGTGGACAAGCTTTATTCACTCTGCTAGTTCTATGTTATTCTAGCTTTTATCAATATATTTTTCTTTAAATCATGGAACTTTTTATAAGTATGGATCTATATAAATTGGGGACAGTTTATATATATAGTATATGATGTTTTAATTTTACCATAATTTATATATAATTTACATAAATTTATGCAAATTCTTTGGAAGTGTTACTACTATGGAAATTGGATAATGACTTATATTATCTCTCTGTGAATTGTTATATAGAATAAAATTTGGTATTCCTTTCATATATTTTCTGCTAGTACATTACATCACAAGATCAATTTGTTTCTCTTCCATAAAAAATAAATTTAAGTTTGCTCAAACGTGGATTGGTCCTCTCATTGCAGGATACTATAGATGGTTCTCAAACAACAATCATGTTGACTGAACTGTTCCTGTATACATTATTGATCATTATAATTTTTATTGTTTCATTTGAAAGCAGTCATAAAGTTCAAGATATATTGGTAAATTAGAAAAAAGAAATGATTAAACTTCTATAAATTTATTACTTTATAAGTTAATAATAGGAGGTCTAAATGAAATCATTTTAATAATCTAAATCTTCAATATATATTTTAAACAATATTCATAAAAACAAACATTATTAAAATTTCAATTATTTAAATAACAATATTTATATTCCAGCAAAAAAGTGAAAAATCTGAAGAAAAGGTACTCTTTGGACCAGTTTATAGTACATTATCATTTATAGTAAGTTTATTTAAACATTTTAAAACATTCAGAAATTTTTTCAGACATTATATATCAATTATGTATGAAAATAAGATATTATTCCTATAAGATAATTTTTAATAGAAATTATCTATTTGATACATGTTCTTAAAGAACACTGCTTAAACTCAATTACAGAAAAATATTAAGTGAAATTCTAGCACTTACTGCGGGTTGATTAAAACACTATTTCTTCTAAGAATACGTCCTTTTACTTCGCTAACGTTTTCGGTATCGTTACCATCTTCAGGCTACAGTTCGTTCTAAAGAATGATCAATTCGAACACAATAACGGCCAGAACCGTTATTGTGTTCAAATTGACCATTCTTTAGAACGAACTGTAGCCTGAAGATGGTAACGATACCGAAAACGTTAGCGAAGTAAAAGGACGTATTCTTAGAAGAAATAGTGTTTTAATCAACCCGCAGTAAGTGCTAGAATTTCACTTAATATTAGCTATTTGTTTGCTTAATTTCCAATTTGCTTCTCAATCAATTCTGTTTCAACACTTTCAATATTGTGTGGAGCTTTCAGGATGGGTTAGGCACAGGCTTAAGCCTTAAATGCCTTAGTCAGGATTTCTGACACCAGAGTTGGGTTAAATGGTGTCCCAACAACACAGTTTGATCTGGCCGAAAAACGCGGTTGTGGCGTGAATAAGGACGGGGCAGGAGAGCCAGTAGACACAATAAGTCACACAACTCAAATTAACATTAACAATAAACATTTAATGAGAGAGATTCCTGTACATTATCTCACACACACACATTTTAATACTTCAGTAGGAAGGATAAATATCTTATTATAGGCCGATGATCAGTGGACGTTTTTTAATTCAGTTCTTTGATGTTGATGAATGAGGTGAAACGGAGATCGACGACTCTCTGTCGACTTTGAAGTAAGTAACAGTATCTTGTAGGAGATAGGCAGGATAACTTGGTGATGGAACACAAAGGTCAACATCGGTAAACGAGCAAGAAGGAATAGTGTCAGTATTGGAAACTGACAAACTTGGCCTAAGAGAGCGACGGACAAACAGGAAGACGACGGCTGTCGGAAAACAGGTGGAAGACCACAGAAAGACCTCGACTCTTTGTTCAGTGGGTCCTTATATCGTTGACCGTTTCCTCCCTCCATCAGTCCAAAGGCAAGCAATCTGGGCTTCAAGGTGACCGTTCTTGGCCCGGGTTTCTCTCTCAGACCTTATCTAGACCTGATAATTCGGGTCATAAATACATAATTGTCACCTGAATAAAGATGACAATTTTGATTATAATTTTTATGTGGATTCCTGCACAATCCCCTTATCTTTGTATTTTATGATAACTATGATTGTTCTTGTTCTTAATTATCGTCTTTCGTACGTGATGTTTTTCACTAGTAACATTCATAAGTGATATTAATTATGATGTTTTTGTCTTTCATCGAATCACGTGACCCTCACGGTTTCTTTTGTCCAATCATGTAACTCTCGCAATTAATTTGTTTTTGTCTTTCGTCGAATCATGTGACCCACACGATTTCCTTCGTCTGATCACGTAACTTTCACAATTGAAACAGAATAAATGATATTAGAATAATTAATTAGTTTTACATTCTTTGATTCATAAATAATAGAAATCAATCAATAAATCCAGTTTGTCAAAGTTTTAATTTGTTCATATTCAAATTTTAAAGATGCTAAAGACAATATAGATAATTGTCATATAACATAGCAGTTGGGTTCCTATAAAATCTTATTACATAAGGTACTGCATTATACAAAACTAAGAACCAATATAAAAAGGGGCATTACATTCCAGAAGCTAACAAAAATATGTTTTATTTTTTAACTTGGAACTTCTGTTATTACTATTTTTAATAAAAATTAACAGATACATTATCTTTCATATAAGTAAAATAAGATCATTTAATTTTTTCCTATTCATTGCTGCTAAGCACAATCAAATGAAGATGTTTTTTTTTGTTGCAGAATATCTTCGGCTTCTGAATATTTTTCTATGACATTCAGATTTTGTACATCATTTGTTCTCTTTAAAAAATCAGTTATCTACATTTGTTTACTTTTTATTTGATAGATTTTTTGTAAATTTAATAGTACACAGTCAAACATTTTTGAAATTCTCTTTTTGAACTTTTGAGTTTCAAATGAAAGGATCAAAAAATATAAGGATTTTTCAATAATTTTACTTTTTACGTAATGGCTAGCAAATTAACAGTGGGGATTCATACAAAAAGAATGGAAATGTTTAAAAATTACATCTAACATAATAAAAGTTTTCTCATGCAAAAATTCAAAAATAGTGTTATGCAAGTTTTACCAAAATTCTCTGTGTTAGAGTAAAACTTTGTTGTATAAATACTATATTACGTAAGAATTGCTGTTATCTTCTAACTCTGTTGAAGTACAGTGTTATATAGAGATTATCTGTATATCAATTTTTAGTTATTCTATAAGTAATAAGTGAAATATTTCTGCTCTTCACTTTAAATGATAATTATATAATTCTAAAATTCATTATAAAATCAATTTATCAACTTAAATTATACCTATGTTTCATTCACAAATATATAATGTATAGGTAGTCCTCGACTTATGACAATTTTGCACTTATTACACCCAAAAATTATTAAAAATTCTCCAATTCAACTTTTCTGCCTGTATATATATATATATATATATATAACATTTCTTTTGTATTCACATTTCAATGTCACCAATCAAAGCCTTTCAACAATATGCAATAACTACTAGTGTAATTAACCCATTTCTAACTTATCACAGCCTTTGGCACTCTAGTTGCTAATCAGCAGTCAAAGTGTTCATTTCTTTTGTTGCAATTTTTATATTTCATCACAAATCTGCCATGTTTAATAAGAGAAATAATACTAATGAAAATTCCAACATAAAAAAAAAGGAAAGCTTTAACTGCTTTAAGTTAAATAGAAACCTAATTTATGAAAATATTTAACCAGAAATCAAACAAATCAAGAATAAAAAATGTCCTTGACTTACATCAGAATCAACTTATTGGAACAGAACCTGTCATAAGTCGAAGACTACCTCTATTCAAATAATGTACTTTATAATATGTTATTTGAATCTATTACTCCAAATAATAGATTCAAATAACATATTATAAAAGTACTTACAAGTTTCTTACAAAAATCTCTTTTAGTATATAATACTAAAAGAGATATAAAGTGCTAGATTAGCTATTATACATCTTAATTTAAAAATCTGATTTTAACATTTTAGCACAATAAAATTTATTCAAATTTAAATTTGTTTTATTATTTTCAAATTTTATATTAAATAATTAATAGATAAGTTATCACCAAAAAGTGAGCTCAAATTATCAATGTCTATCAGGGATAAAAAGAGAGAGAATTTTCAACAGGACAAGATGTAAAACATTTATACACAAACATTGTATAATGAATATCAAACCTAGATATGAATTTTGGATGCTTTTGTTTGCATTCCTCTTTAGTCTGTTAATATACAGAGCTCAAAGTTCTATTGATCTGGATAAGATTAGTGGTTTGAGTTCATTTTTTGTTAATAATTTATCTATTTAATGAATTACTACCATGATCAGCTATCTCCAATTTTAACAGCCAGAAATAACAGCTATTTAATAAACTCAAACCCCAAAACTAAAAATATAATTTAAAAACAAAAATAAACAGGGAAACAAATCATAAGTAGAAATACAAATACTGGTGCTCCTCTAGTTACAAACATTCATATTTATGAACATGAAATTTCATTTCAAATTTCACACAAAATTTCAAAAAATCTTCAATAATTTTAAACAATATGATAGTATAATGCCCGAGCGACCAATATTATGTAAAATTACACAGTTAATTAACATATGGCAGTATTTTGAGATGATAGTGATTATGCAAAAAGCCTTTGCTTTATAATTGGAACCTTTTGTTCAGATCTATGAAATAAAACATAATTGGTCCAATTGTGAAATATATTATAAAACACAGTATATAAAGTTATTTCAGTATTTTGCCAAATAACAGCTGTAGAGTTACAAACAAAACTTGTATATGAATTATGTTCATAACTTGAGGACTGCCTGTATTCTAAAATTACTATTAACTAGAAATGGATAGACTTAAATTAAAACTCAACTTTACTTTTCAAACAAAATTCACATCTGATTTTTTCAATGAATTAATAGTTTGTTTTTATTCTGGAAGAAGCATTTATTCAATTGGATTCAATTTACACTTTATTTTAGATAAATAATTGCTGCATAACATATAGAAAAACTTTTTGGATTAATCCCTTTCTATTAATCCTTGTTATACATATAGAATTTAACAAATAATAAAAATATTTTACAAAAACATTTATTTTCCTGCATAATTAGATTGTTAATTATGTATATTATTACTATTTATAGGTCTGGTTCATTAGTTATAACTAATATTAATTAACTATTTATAGTCAGAAAGATCATTCTGAAAATCAAAGACAATTAATTAACTACTTTAATAAATTTGAAATATTTCTGTGAAATATCTTCTAATGAAATATTTTATCAATTTGTTTCTAGTTTATTCTGAATTGAAAATACAATATGATCAATATAAATTCTTTGTCTTCTGTTAAATATTGCTAAATTCATATCAACTTCTTGATTTTAAATAAATATTATTTGTAAATTAGTGTTTTATAGATAATTATTGATATATAGTAAATTATATGATTTTATGAAAAATCCATATTTTTTAATTTATATAACTTTTTGAAAACAGCAAGATAAATATCTTCGTGATGAGGAAAAAACTCCTTTTGATTGGGTAAAGGAAAACAATGTACTTAGATTATTAGAAAATATTGACAATGAAAATTTTTCAATAAATCAACAAGATGAACTGGTTTGTAAGATTTAATTATGAATATAATATTTTAATAAGTAATTGAAAATAATATAATTTTGAAAATTTTTAGAAAATGACACTTTTGCACTGGGCATGTGACCGAGGATTTGAACCTATTGTTCAAATTTTGATTGATAATAATATTGATATTGATGCTCAAGTAAGTTTAATGCTTTTTATTTTTTAATTTGATAAAATTATTTATATACAGTATTTTATAAATGCTATACTAAATGTTTATTTTTTGATAAATTTATAGCAGTTTGTTATCATTTTGATTTTTTTTATTCGATGGTGCGACACGCTGGATTGCATCAGGTAAAGTAAAATTTTACTAAAGTAAAAAAATGTAACCCGATGCGGATGTTAGGGTTACGTCGCTTCAGAAAATATTAAGTTAACGAAAAATAACAAATTTTGATAATTTACATAAAAATATTTTATTATTATTGTTATTGAATAACTGTTTTCTTTTCTAAAAAAAGTTCATATCACAGTAAAAATTACATTAGAATACATCTATGTCACACGACTCCCAAGAGACCATTCGAAGTTTCATTTTCACTATAGTTGAGTTGAGTTCGTATTCAATCAAATCTTTGATCGTATTTTAAAATGAGTGGATCACCAAATGATGATGTCATAACACCGTTAGGATGACGTATGCAACGTGATTTGTAGACGTTAAGCATGCAATTTCGGAATTTGATTTTGCTTACGATGAACTTTTTTTGATAGACTAAAGTTATTTTTCAGTACAGATTTTAAATAATTATGTTTTCGTTATTTTAAACATTATTTTAGTTACTTTTTAATATATTTTAATTATATCATCGATGAGTTAAATATAATAAGTGTTTATCGATTATTAGCGAATTGATTAAAATATTCTTAATTAATAATAATGAAAAATAAATATTTTTTCA
>AYEL01064733.1:0-67636 GCA_000484575.1 Olivierus martensii | reverse complement strand
TATTAAATATGAAATAAAACATACAAGTACATAAATCATTTACACACTTATTAAGATGAACACAATCAGCCAACTACACTGAAAATTCATATGTTGTCATACGTTAAATGTTGGCGTTTGTGAAATTACATAATAAACTGAAATTCAAGTGTTTGAATTTAATTTTTGCGACCCCCAGAATTTCGCTTCGCGACCCCCTTTGGGGTCGCGACCCACAATTTGAGAAACGCTGGTTTAAGTATACATTAAATTCTCTTTAAAAAATATGCTGCTGTTAGAATAATTACAGTAATTGAGAAAAATAATTTTTAAAAAATACATAAGGCACATATTAATTTTTGTTATTAATAAATAAAACCAATGAATTGGTTTCCAATAAAATGCTTATTACTTGCTACTGAAACACTTAATATGTTATCAAAAAATTAAATTGAATTCAATTGATAAGAAAAGAAAACAAGAATTATTTGATCCCAGAATTCTAGAAGAAAAAAAAAAAAACATTTTTTTAAATTTAATCAATATATTATATATATTGATTGTATTTTAATAGCTATTAATTATTTTACATTATGGAAGTTTAAATTGTTTTCAAATTCTGCTAATAATAGATTGTTTAGAATAGAATAGGTCTACTAGATTAGCATTGCATAGATATTAATTTTGAATTTAATTAAGCAGACATATACATAAGTAATTATCAGTAATTGATGATTGTTCATCAATGCTATATGAATCCTACTAAATAATTATAAAAAATAAAGAGCTAAGCAGGATTATATTTTAAAATTTTTATTAAACATATATTTGTGAATCTTCCTCAATTTTAAATATTCTATTAGTAATTGTTGTAATTTTCAAAACATTTTAAGTCAAAATTATTACTTATTAAGTCTTATTACCATAATCCAATTTTAAATACAATCATTAGATGATATGATTTTTTCTATATACAACAACCTTTGATTTACACAATGGATTTTGATTCGGCAAAAGTATTGTGTAAATGAAAAACAAGTAAATTGAGAGTAACATATGTATAGAAAGTGAGGGGATAGGTTCTGTAACATTTAATTAAATAATAAATGGAGCATAATAAAAAATGGAGGTGCAAAACCTACAAAATTTATTAAAACAACAGTATCTTTGCTTATAATATTGTAATTGATCAAGCCAATGAATGAGAAGACTTAAGCAGGATGTATGACAATTCCTAAGCTTAGGAAATAATTTATTAAAAAGATTGTTTATTTTTTATTTAAACATCATTTATACATTATTATATATACAATATATATATTATATATATAACATAATTTGTACATTATTATATATAATGGTTAATTAACTGTTCTAACAATAATTGATTATTATGTAAAAATTAAAGATTATATAAATGGTCATATATATATATATTATACAATATGTATAGAGATTGCTTGCTAATACTGATAGAGCAAAAGCTGAAGAGTTTGCATTATTTGCTATTGTCCATAATCCAGAATATTGTGATAATCTTTGTCATTGATGTTGGATCTATACCGTGTTGTATTGAAATCATACCATGTAAAATGAATTTCAATATCGTTTTCTCAACTTAAAAACCAAAATTGTGCAATTCAAGTATTGCATAAATCTAGATTTTCTATCAACTGAGCATTCTAAAATGAAAAAAATCCCGAAAACAGACATTAATTAGTGATTTCTTTTTTAAATTTAATGAACAATGTGAAACTGTGTCATAAACTTTGATGTTTAATAAAGAAATTTGTAGCTAACTGTATCTAGTGGCCAACCTGTACTTGGTGGCTGCAATCTCAGTCGCCAAAAGCTGTCACCTAGCACAGGTTTTCTTCTATAAGGAATGATACAATTCACTAATAGTTAGCTAATGAATAATACTTTTTAACAAGATGGGAATGAAAAAATAATATAATATTCCAAGAAATTTAAAAGTAGATGTTGCTAACAGTTAATAATGACTAATGTATATCTGTTCAGAGTTTGTCAAATGTATTCTTATATCATAGTTAGTGAGTGGATTTAGACTAATCACTTATTGCATTTTACATATAATATACTGTAATGAATGTTTCTTTGAAAAGCAAGATATTTTTTTTTCCAGTTTACATTGCATTATTTCATTTTTTTCAATGTTGATAAATATAAGATCTAAATTGTATCTCCTTATATATTATTCAATATTAGATTATTTTATATACAGTAATACCCCAACTTAAGTAAATTAGGAGATACATAACTTCTTTTCCCGCCCCTCACCCACTTATTCATTTCACAAGTGTATAGTTCATACATAGTGTGAGTGTAAGTGTGTGTGTGTGTGTGTGTGTGTGTGTGTGTGTGTGTGTGTAAATGTGTAAATGTGTAAATGTGTAAATCTGGTGTGTGTGTGTGTGTGTGTGTGTGTGTGTGTGTGTGTGTGTGTGTGCGTGTGTGTGTGTGTGTGTGTGTGTGTGTGTGTGTGTGTGTGTGTGTAGTACATATTTTACTTGCTGATTTATTGATTATGAGTCTTTAGTTACAACTACATAGTTATAAATCTTTATAATTTGTTGTTTTCTTGGTAATAAAGAGCCAGTTAAGAACCTAATACGTATGTATCTGAAATTAGAATTAGGAATTTGTAGGTACCCCGACTTACGTTATACTTCCCAGTCCCACCTATTACATAACTCCGGGATATTACTATATTATTAAAAATTTGTATTTACTCTTTCCTGTTGTTTCTTTTCATAAAATAAATTTAACTAATAATTTTTAGTCATAACAGTGAATCATTAATATTTAATTTCTTGCAAAGTTTTAATCAACTTCAACATAGAAAAGCAAAAGAAACGCTTTATAATTCAGATCATCATTGTTGTTATCTAATGAATAAAACACATCATCATTAGATAATTAATGGTACAAATATATTATTGAACAGAGTTGTCACATAAATTTGAATGCATATAATTCTAAGACAGCTGAAAAGAACAACCTAAAATATACATCTTTTATGAGAAGTATGAGAAATAATGTAGTACATGAGAGGGTAATGAAGCTTTGTAACAATATATAAAATCTGTCAATGAGTCTTGTTTTTTGACTGTTTTGATAATTATTGTTCAAAGCAAAATAAAAATAATGAATTATGTACAGGTTTACTCCACATTATGAAAGTAGATGTAAGTGGTAGGTTCGTATGAAACTTTTCATAAGCTGAAAAAGTATAAAGCAAAAAACAATTACTATTAATTTATATAGGAAAAATTTTTAATCATTCCTAGACTCAAAAAAATAATACCAAACAACATATAAAATGTAAAATAATACTAACATATAGGAAAAGCAGGAATGATATGAGATAAATACACAACCTATATAAAGTAGAAATAACATATGTGCACTATAGTTTCAGTTAAAGCACCACTTATGTTTTCAGTTATGCCATATCACAGGTGGAATATACTGTATCTGCAGCAGCAACTTTGAGGCTATCATAGGCTGGTCAATACCTATGATGGAGTCAACTGGAAGATTGAAGGATGGAGTCTGATGGCCCAGAACTAGACCCCTTCTGAAAATCTGGTGATGTGGAATCCAAAATTGAAGCCAAATCCTCTAGGATAGTAAGCTACTTTATTAAAATGTGGCCATCCAGCTGACTTCTTTTTTCATAAAAGCAAAAATTCTTGTTGGATTTTTTTCAATTAGCAAAAGCAGGTACTAATTTAGGCCTTTTGTAAAAGTGAAATGACACAAATGAATTTTTGCAAAGGGTTATTTTTGTAATTTTTATAAAAACCTATACAGCTGTAACCTGCTATAATATACTAATTGGGACCAGAAAACCTGTGCATTAAATGAAAGTACATTGAGTATAGAAATAATCTTTATGATATAATATTAATTTGACCGAAAATACTACCACCAAATCAATGTCCAAATAAGCTTAAGTGCATTGTTTGTTAGAATGTTATTTGTCATAATTAAACTTTTTATTGCATTTTTTTTCTTTCTTTTCATTAACAATATTTTATTGTGAATGAAAGAATGTGAAACACTTACTTTTTAAATAAACTTTGTCCTATAATTAAGCTTTTGCAATTATTACAGATTTAAAATAAAATTTGAATACTTTTACAATTTCATGGTTTGGTCAATCAAAAATAGGGAAAAAAGGGAAAAATTATATAAGCAAATTGAAAAATTGATGATGTGTTAAAATAAAATAAATACAATTCTATATTTGTTAATTATAAAATATATATCTATATTTAATAATAAATATAAAAATCATCATTCTATAATATTTATCTAAAAGAAATTGAAAATTTTTAAGAATCAACAGTGATATCAGACCAGAATATAATAATTATATGTTAGAGGGATTTCAAATCAAAATTTCATTGAATTAAAAAGGAATCATGCAATGAAATAGCACAGTTATTACTAAATAAATAAATATGTTATTCCAGACTATTAAAATCAACATTATCAATTTCATTTATTATATCATATTATGCCAAATAGTAATTACAAATATCTTATTAAATAAAAAAAATAGTAGAGAATAAAACAATATTAATAGAAGTTATTTGTTATGATCTTACCAAGCATTCAAGAAGACGAGCAGGACGAGATACAATAACCAATAATCGTTTAATTAATTTTTTCAAATATTGTGCTGCTGCTGGTGATTTTTCTTGGCACTAAGATAAGTAAATAGTAAAATTAAATAAATTATCATATCATTCTTCATCTATTTATTTTTCACTCAAAAATGAATCCTAAGATTCTTGATCGAGTGTCAAATTTTCGCGTTGCGTTGTATCGTGCATTCACTCAAAAATTAATCCTAGGCAAGATTCTCGATTGATTGTCGAATTTTCGCGTCACGTCGTATCGGGCAGCACGGCATCACCTATTTGATTACAGTATATAGATGCAGGTTGGAGTCGGTGATGTGACGCGCTCGATCGTTTCGGGATGAGATAAAATTTTACCTGGTATTGTATTAAATGAATTATTGCAAAATTTCCTTCCTGATCTTCAGGAGACGTTCAATAACCCATATTACTTCAATGGTTTTGCTTATTACTTCAATTTCTCCAGCCAAAAAAAAGTTGATTTTTTTGATCCGTGTATAAAATAATAAATTTTCTGAAGTGGGGGTCGGCTACCCCCCACTTCAGAAAATTTTTTTTGAGAAAAAACCTCAGCTTATACACGAGTATATACGGTAATTAAGTCTATTAAACATTTTTAATGTAGCTCATAAGCATTATATAAATTTATAAAACTAATCACTAAAATACTGGGTTGGCCGATAAGTCCATGCTGTTTTTGTCGACAGGTGGCTATAGGCATTGTGAAATGTAAGTAAAGTTCAATCCTGGAGATTATTCATCCATTTGACAGGGGACATTTCAAGCTTACTTTTTCAAAAAATTAGTTTAACCCTCTGGGATGTGCGCTATGGTAAAAATCACCCATGCTTATGTAAAATGTTGCTTTTCTCGGAATATTTACAACGTATTCCTCCCACCCCCTCATTACCTTTAAAATGTACTGTCCCATTTTTGTAACGGTCAAACATTTTTGGTTTAGGTGAGTATTCTCCTTAGAATCGTCTTCCAAATTGCATAACGGGTATTTTTTACCCATACGCGCGTTCATAGGAAACGAAACTTTTTTCCAAATATTTGGTAAATAGTTATTTTTTATGACTATTTACATTCACATTCAATCATATTTATTTTAAAACTTATTTATAAAACAAATTAAATATATTTTACCCATACGCGCGTCCTTGAAGACGGAAGTACAACGCGTGTCCCGATGGGTTAAAAAAATTTAAATCAGCAAATTAGTTAAGTATTTTTTATTGTATGCTAATTTAAAAATGGAAAATCAAAATGAGCATTTTCGTCATGTTATTTTTATTTTAAAAAGAGTAAAATGCAATGCAAACACAAAGATTTGTGATATGTATGATAAAGCTGCTGTGTCAGAATGCATGTGCAAAAAGTTTGCCAAAGTTTGTTCTGATGATTTCAACATTAAAGATACAACACACTCAGGAAGACCAGTATAGATTGATAGCAATAAAGCAACAAAATAAAGGTCTTAGTTGATGCAAATTATCACTACATGACATATCAAAATCAAGTGTGGAAAATCGTTTAAAGGCACTTGGATACATGAGTAAACTCAACGTTTGGATACCATGTCAACTTAAAGAAATTCATCTGGTTGAATGCATTACCATATGCAATTCACTTTTGAAGTGTAAGGAAAACAATCCATTTTTGAAATGTTATGATAACAGGCAATGAAAAATAATTGTCTACAGTAACATCACATGGAAAAAATCATGGAGCAAGCATGATGAACCAGCCCAAAGCACTTTAAAAGCAGAGCTCCATCAAAGGAAGACTGTGTTATGAATTTGGTGAGATTGGAAAGGCATTGTTTTTTTATTTTTTTAACTGCTTCCAAGGAATGAAACAATTCAATCTTGTACTGTCAACAACTTGATGAATTAAGTAATGCCATTCATCAAAAATGTCTAGAATTAGTGAATTGCAAAGGAGTTGTCTTTCATCATGATAACGCCAGACCACATTCATCATTGGAGATTCGCCAGGAATTGTTGCAGCTATGATGGGATGTATTACTACATCCTCCTTATTCACCAGACTGGAAGGTAATGTGAATTGTAGTTTCCTTCATTTGAAGGAAGCTACATTATCTTCCACTAAACTAACATAGTTCACATTGCTAAGGTTGCCTGTGATATCATTAGCCAATTTGATTTATTCACCAGACTGGAAGGTAATGTGAATTGTAGTTTCCTTCATTTGAAGGAAGCTACAGTTCTCATTATCTTCCACTAAACTAACATAGTTCACATTGCTAAGGTTGCCCGTGATATCATTAGCCAATTTGGTTGGGAAACACTGATGTATCTCCCATATTCCCCTAACATTGCACTTTTTGGATTATCATTTGTTTTATTCATTAGACAACCATCTGTAAGGATGACAGTTCCAAATCCTCAACAAGGTGATACATGCCCTGGACGACTTCTTTGGTTCACATTCTGCTGAGTTCTACCATCCTGGGATCCATAGTCTATCCAAGCATTGGAGACAGGTCATTGCTGCTGATGGGGATTATTTCTGATTTCTTAGTACATCTTCATGTTATCTCGTTTCTCTTTGTAGGGTAAAAATCCAACAGAACTTTATTGGTTGCCTGATGTATAGTATTTTGTATATCTCAACATATACCAAATTTAGTGCAATCTGAATTTTTGCCAACATTCAACTTTGAAAAGCTTTTATGAAAAGCAAACAGATTTCTTTTTTATATTATATAAATTATCATCAGATAATTTTGAAGATCATATATTGTGAAATTACATAAGTTTTTTTAATGACATATAATACTATAAGATGAAAAGTCCAAATGAAATAGCAGGAAGAAATTTAGCTAGATAAGGGTTTATGCTCAACAAAAATTCTAGACAAATTATTTGATGTCAGAGAGCAAATGTCACTTCTGATTGGTGCTTCTGTTAGAATTTTATTATAAGTAGATATTGCAATACATTTAAGGTGATGATTTTTTCCTTTTAAAAATTTTTTCTAGAGCAGGGTCTCCAAACTATGGCTTACAATATGATTTTATCCGGCCCGCTAATTGGACTATTTATTTCTATTTTTGGGGTAACGTATCTTTGCAAACAAACTTTTTTCTGAATGAAATATATCAAGTCAAAATACAGACCAAATTTATCTGATGAACATTTGAAATTGTTACTTGTAATTATCACTTCAAAATAAGATTTTAAAAATAAATGCAGTTACATCATTCATATTAATGGTTTTATTATTTGTGATGAAAATAAGAGAAATTGCTGATAGTATTCATTGACAGACCAAATTTATCTGATGAACATTTGAAATTGTTACTTGTAATTAGCACTTCAAAATAAGATTTTAAAAACAAATGCAGTTACATCATTCATATTAATGGTTTTATTATTATTTGTGATGAAAATAAGAGAAATTGCTGATAGTATTCATTGTCATTAATATACAATAATTTAATTTCACATACCCTGTAATCAATTTTTATCTGCTTTCAATAAAACTCATATATCTAGTTCTAGAATTTTTTTGCTATGGCCCACTGAACATAGCTGAAGTATCCAACATGGCCTTCACAATGAAAAGTTTGGAGACCCTGCTCTAGAGTAATAGCTTTACTTATCTCTCAAACAAAGCAATCAATGTGTAGATGTTTTGGAAGAAAAAATAATACATAGTTTCCTTTGGAATAGAGTAACTAAAGGCTGTTAAAATGCTTGGAGTATATTGGATGATTTATTCATTAAAAATTTTAATTAATTAAACGAATTAACAATTTGACTTTGTAGAGAATTATCAAATTTACATATATTGGATGAAAGACATTTTTTTCAATTGAAATACGTTGTGTTGAAAATTTTGCTCAAATGGAGAATTTCAACAAAATATTGAGGATTATATTCAATTGTTTATCAATCAGAATTATAACTTGTATTTATTCAGGTTATTATTCACCATATAGGATATTACTGTATGTTCTCATTTTCCAAAATTTTAAATATGTTAGTTACTATATTGTTGTTGTTTTAAAATAGATTTTATTTTAAAAATAAAGTAATGTTTATGGGCATATTTTGATTTTCAGCACTTCTCGGTTATATTCCATGTTTTAATTTCCATTTTGAGATGTAAAATAATCCACAAACTAATACTTAGAATATAAAACATAAATTAACATATAGATTGACCAGGTCAGAGAAAAACTCAGGTGTGAGACCAGGAATTGAACCTGGATCTTCCAAAGTGATATGTGAATGCTTTAAAATGCAGCCATCTGGCAAAAGGCCAAGTGCCTATTTTATTTTTTTCGGGCCAAGTGCTATTGTGCACTTAATAATAGTGTGTGTTTTTAAGTTATATAAAAACTTATAAGCTACAATTTTACTTTATAGCTGTGATCTTGAACATAACTGCCACAATAATGAAGTATGTCCCTATTATCCAATATTTTCTACATTTACAGTAATTCATATTTAAATTTTATTTGGAAAAATTTTACTTGGATTGCTGCTACTTGTCAATGTAATTAACATTGTGTTCAGATTGAATACAGAAGCTCTGATACACTGAAATATTCATGTTTTATTAATAACATCTAATAGAATCAGCAAAAGCCATGAACAGTAACACATAATCTAAATCATTGAGTGAATGATAGCATTCAAAGCGAAATTTTCCCTGAATTAGACACACCAACTACTCTATTTTGGAGAAAATAACAGTGGTGTGAATATGTTGAAGCATTCCTGATCATCATGTTAAATGAACAACAAAGAAGTAATATTAATATGATGCTTTATTAAATTAAAAAATAATTCACCGAAAACAAAGACAAAGTAGCAAATATTACTGGTACTGTACAGTCAAAAATAATGCCCTAATTTAATTATAAAAACTTATAATTTTGCATGAGGTGTATAGACAGATTATCATATCCATTTACTGACATTTTCTTTAATTACCAAGTTTATGCATTATTAATGATGAAATGCAATGTCAAGGGCAGATTTAGGCATGGTCTTTATGGGCTGCAGCCAAGGACCCCATTCAATCAAAAGGGGGGGTTGTGTTCTAAGAAAAATAAAAACAATTTAAATAAAAAATTTAAGAAAAAATAATTATACAAAATTTTTTCATACCTATATAAAGTTTAAATCATTGCTTTGCAGTACTATTGGATTTAAATAAAATGTCAAATATCAATTTTTTAAATATCAGTAAATAAATACCAGGGTAAATACGACTTGGATAAGTCCGGGCCTACGCACGGATCTTCCCTTAGGTTCCGTCCCGACCCCCTCTTCATACTTTCCCTTCTGAGTGACGACCGGATTGTAATATCAATGTCCAAGTCATTACGCTCCACCCAATGTAAAGCAAAACACACAGCATGATACAATGCCTCCATAATTCAAATTAAAGTAGTCTTTTATTAAATTAGAAAAATTAATTTCAAACATACAACCTGATATTCCCGTCCTATAATATTGTATTAAAATCCAAACATAACATAAATCATAATCCACAAGGTGATGACAACCACCAAGAAGTCAACAGTTCTATCCTTGAAGTCAAGCACCAGGACGGGAACACACACCCTCTGGTGTCATACATTTTTATCTAACCAAAAAATTTACATTTACATACAATATGTACAAATTACTAATTTTTTTCTTAAAGCTCAACACTATTTCTTATGAATAGTTATTTAATTATTACATTAACACTATAACTTCAAGTTTAAATATAAATTATATCTAGACGAAAAAATACAGTTCATAGTGAAAACGAGGCAAGATGACCATCCACTCTTCACTGCCACCCCCAATACCAGCAAACAGTAAGCTGAATTTTTTTTCTCTCTCTCAAAAATTGTCTGCCAAACCTTTACAGACTGTCTTCTATTGGCTCTGTTGGTTGTCAGTAAAATTAAAATGTACTTTATGATTTGTCAATTATGCAAATCTAGCTCCTCTAAAGAGTGTTACCTTAGCATAGCTCTCACCATTTGACATTTTAGATTAATTTGGATTAATTAGGTAGGCCTCCAACAGTGTTAGTCCAGGATCTCCAAAGTTAATGATCTGCCTCTGTGCAATATAATGGATAATTTTATTGATTGGAATCAGATTGACATCATGTATATGCAAATTCTAAGCATAATGAAAATGATGAAATTTCCTAAAAGGTAATGATTGCAGCATTACTTAAAATTTAATAATCTCTTCTGTCTCTGTGAAAAGAGTGTGTCCAGTATAGACTCCCCTCACCTTAATGCAGCAGTTAAAACATTTGAATGTAGCAAAGAATGGTTAAATATAGTCAACTTGCAATGAATGGGGTCATCCCCTTCATTGGAATTACGACTTCCCCAGTATTCATGGATGGCCCTATTCCTTTGGAACCATCTTCACTGTTATTTCCACTTTTAATTCTGAACTTTGCAGCCAATCAATCAAGCAGTGAATTGCATCCATTGAATATTAATTTTATTAAAACTATAATTGATTACTTACAAACTTTTAAAATAACTGAATTCCTTCCTGAACACAAATAATAACGACAAACAGTCAAAAGTAATCCACACCATTAACTAGAGACGAACAGCAATGTTCACAAGCCAGTAAAACAAACGTAGACAACCACCAACATGAAGGCTGACCAGGAAGGACATCTATCGGTCGTTGTGTACCAATCTCTTTTACGCAACAATATTTATATAATTATTTAGTTTCAAAAATACATAGTTATTTAGCTTCAAATAATCAAATTTACTTAATTTTAACAAACTTTATAATAAAACTTATAAATAATTTTGTTTTTTTTATGTTTACTTAGTAAGAATCAAGATCATTATTATTTTTGGTAAAGAAAAAGAAATTCTAATTTAATATACTTTTAATTTTAAGAATTATTTCTGTAATTATATAATTTTTATCAAAAACGTAAATAATCAAATAAATAATTTTTATCATATTTGATTATTTACAGAATTTAAATTGAATAGTATAATGAATTAAAATTTAATGTAATAAGTCAACAAGTATTCTGATTACATATTAAAAAACACATACAGATGGAAATATGTATTCTGATTATTTTATTCAGAAATTTATGGTAAATTTTTATTAAGAACAAATTTACTAATATAATTAATTTTTTTTTAATATAATTAATTGTTATATTGATGATGCATTGAAAAAAATAATCTAGTACAATTTTGACTTGATTATTAAATATTAGTGCTAAAGTAAAACAGGCTGGCACGGTGAATAAATGTTTATTTATTTCACTGACTATCTGTCTGTAACATCATTCAATATTAAAACAGAAATAGTTGTATAAACTTTATATTATCATCTAAATTGGCTTTAACTATAAGCATAATTAAATAAATTATATATTACTATATAACTATAAGTATAAGCTTCCTGAAATGGAATTCTGCCATAGGTCACTATAGTCTAATCGGTTAAGGCATTGGGACGCTATCCCAAAGATCCCGGTTCGAGTCCAGTGTGGTGGCAAAATTTTATTTCGGGAAAATTAATTTAAAAATTATAGTATAATCATTAATTACTAGATGGTGCCATCTTAGTTCTAAGTTCTAAATTTAATTAATTAATTATTAACTCAACAGATGGTAGCACCATAGCTTTAACTCAAAAATAATCGTAGAAAAATTTAATACAGACTTTGTTTGCCAGGGGAAGTTGGGCTGTGTTGGTCTATGTAATTTGAAATGGTTAATCCCCTGATTAGTGTAGATTTAAGTATATTAAATAAATTGCTCAAAATTAACATAACGACGACATCTTCTCAGTCCCTCACCAAACATGGCGACCACCACACCTCCACAAAGTAACTTTTTCTTCAATTTTTCTATCTATTTTTTCTAGCACCCTTACATCACTTTTTACCAGAATCTTTACAAACTGACTAGTCAATCACTTAGTGAACTTGCAATTTGTATTCTCTGAGGAATGCAGTCAAACTCATTTACAGATATTAATGTTTAACATATTTTAATAAATTTAAAATATTACATAATAAAATATATGATGTTAAATATAAATATTCATAATAAAGTTTATTATGCATAAATATTTTATATTTGCTATTTATAGGAATTCAGCACAATGGGTGCCTATAAATATATGCAAGAATTATGGCGTAAAAAACAATCTGATATAATGCGCTACTTACTTCGTTTGCGCTGTTGGTATTTTCGGCAATTATCAGCTGTTCATCGAGCACCAAGACCAACTCGTCCTGATAAAGCAAGACGTCTTGGATATAGAGCTAAGCAAGGTAATATTTGATTGGTTAGTTACTTATTATCCAATAATAATAATAATTAATTTTATGGTCCTACATATTTTCAAATTCCATGGACAAAATGTATATATATTTAAAGTAAGCCTTGTATTTTTACAAGGCTGGTTTTAAATATATTTGCATTCTATTACAGTTAAGAAGTATCATTACACAAATTTATCCACTTATTATGTAGATAAATTTGTGTAATGATACTTCTTTTTTTGGAAATGTGAGATCATTGTATGAACATATTTAATGCATGTGCAATCACTCTATTTTAAAATAATCAGAATTTCACAATTTCAAACTTCAATTTATTAAAAAGAATACTGCAAAAATATTAAAACAAATTTTTTGTTTTAAATAGGGCCTATGAAAAAAACCATTTCTAGTAAATTTATGATACTGCTGTAACACTTTTTTTAATATCACAGGTAGTCCTTGATTTACAATTACTAGTACTTATGACTGGTGTAATCTGTTTATTCTGTAGTTGGACAATGCAATTCAAATGTGCCCAAGTCCATGCATAATAGTCTATACTAAAATATCCTTTTTTTGTATGTTGTTTCTGTAATTTTGTGTAAATTTATTATGATAATATAATGTCTTATTAAAAGATTGGTAATTGGAAATCCATAAATTTAGGACAATTCTGATTTCTAACCACAGGGTTTGGTTTGAATCCTAAGATCATAAGTTGGAATCAGACTATTTGTAATATGTAAATTTTACTGATGCATTATGTATCCTGCATAGCATTTATGTTCCTAAAGTCCACCGACAAACTTCCAGGGCAGGTTCTACTCGTGAAAATAAAAAAAATGTCCTATGAACACAGTGTCGGAAATACATATTTAATGGATTATAGCTTTTCTAAAATGGAACTATTTTAGTAATACTTTGCTGTATTGAATAATCATAAGTAACTGAAATCGTATTATTAAAATACTTCTCAAGACAATTAACGTATTTTTAAAAGATAATTTATTCTGAAAAGTTATCTTTAGAGATGTGATGTTTTACCTAGAATGTAAATTTTGCGCGATTTACAATCTATCTGTCATGGGATAGTATGAGCCACCGGCCCGCACGTAAGACTCAAGGACGAAATTGACAGTTCCAATGACCATTTCTATAATCAATGGATTGGCAGAAGTGGTCCTGTTGCATGGGCTGCCGAGATCCCCGGATTTAAATCCATTGGACTTTTATCTTTGGGGACATCTCAAAGGCCTAATGTATCAATCTGAAGTGTCTATGCTCTGTGAAAGAGATATGAACGGGTTTACAGACATCAAGAACATGCCCAGGATTTGTCAGAGTCCTCTCATTTTCAAAACATTTACAAGCCTATATCAAGTCTGACCGAGCATCTCAAAGGCCTAATGTATCAATCTGAAGTGTCTATGCTCTGTGAAAGAGATATGAATGGGTTTACAGACATCAAGAACATGCCCAGGATTTGTCAGTTCTCTCATTTTCAAAACATTTACAAGCCTATATCAAGTCTGACCAAAGGCATTTTGAACATTACTGTGATGCCCTCCTGCAGCTTTGTTGTTATTGTTCAGTTTTACCTAAAATATGTAAAAAATAAGGCGTTTTGTTTGCAATTAATAAAAAAGTTAATTGAATTATTGTTGGAGGTATTTTCAAATGTTATAAAGGACGTCGATACATATTACGCGCAGATTAATACATTTTATGCCTTTCGGGTGAAAAACCGGTTTCTCGAAAAATATGCATTTCCGATACTATGTTCATAAGACATTTTTATTTATTTTCATAAGTAGAACCTGCCCTGGAAGTTTGTAAGTGGGCTTTAGGAACACACTGTATATAGTGTATAGTGTGCATATAGACTATGTTAATTATTACATGATCTAATTATGCTTTCATGGAATGTCATTAATGCATATGAACTGCATAAAAATCATGGAATATCTATTAGTTTATTTTTATTGCTGGACCAATTTTAAACAAATTTTATAAGCAATCTAGTATGGGCCATCCTTAACACATTTTCGATCAAAATACACATTGGATTTGGAAATTGTATACAGCAGGTGATATACAGGATTGCAGAGTTGAATGGTAAATGATCTGTCTCCAACTCCACCTTTTTAAAAAAAATCTGACTTGACTTCCTAAAATTTGTAAGGTCCAACTATGGGCAGTTTAAAAATTTCTCTCTACTTTGACTCCACCCAAAAACCTCTGACTCTGCAATCCAGGTTGCAGATTTGTATGGCAAATGATCTGACTCCGACTCCCTAAAATTTGTAAGGTCTGAGTGTATATTTTAATCCTATTTTTTCTTAATTATGAAATTTCAGTTGAATTTTAGCACAGCTTTAAACTAAAAAATTTTAAAAACCAAAAATATATAAATTTTTGAATTTGGGTGTTAAACAATTAAAATCAGATGTTTGGTCTAATAGAAATAATTTGAATGCTGTGTGAAACATATAATGTCAGAAAGTAAGAAGACAGAATTGAATAAGCAACTATGAAATCAGATCTGTTTTCTCTTTTGACACCTGACAAAATAAATATGATGGTACAGTGGTGCCTTGCAATTCTACACTAATCTGTCGCCGAAGTAATGTCGAATTGAGAAACTGTTGAATTGCGGGACAATATTTCCTATATAAGATTATGTAAAATAGATTAATTCGTTATCGGCCCCATCCCATTCTCCTAATGGGTAAGATGAGAGAGATATATTATATTATTTACTTTATTATGTGTTTTACTATTGTTATCGGCCCCATCCCATTCTCCTAATGGGTAAGATGAGAGAGATATATTATATTATTATTTACTTTATTATGTGTTTTACTATTTTTAAAACTCACTAAATTATAAAAAACACTATTACATGTGTTTTATTATTGTATAACACACTAAATTACAAAAAACACTATTTTATACACAACACAATTTATTAGCCCTTAATGTTGGAATGAAGTCTTCCAGCAGACACGCTTGCACCCATAATCTTCCGTGTTGCAAAACGTTACTCCAGCAGACACGCTAGCACCCATAATCTTCTGCAAAATACATTATTATGTGTGTTTTATTATTATATAACACACTAAATTACAAAATACACTATTTTATATAGAATATTACATGTGTTTTATTATTGTATAACACACTAAATTACAAAAAACACTATTTTATACACAACACAATTTATTAGCCCTTGGATGTTGAAGCAGACACCCTACCACTCAATAATCTTCTCTCTCTGTTGCGAAGTCTTCCAGCAGACACCCTAGCACTCACAATCTTCTCTCTCTGTTGAAAACATTGCCACAGTTGTCCTAGGAACATTCTCTCTGTTGCAAAACGTTGCCACAGTTGTCCTAGGAATGCCATACTAAAGTTTCATTTTAATTGTTCTACCTTTCTGCACTATATCTACAATTTTTTTCTTCATCTCTTTGCTCAATCGAGTGTACTTATTTTTAATTATTCCCTCTGGTCAGTTCTCTTTGAACCCATCCTTACATTTCATTCAAAAAATAATAATAATCTCTGGTCAGTTCTCTTTGAACCCATCCTTACATTTCACTCAAAAAAAGTTCTCTTAGAACCCATCTTTACATTTCACTCAAAAAAATAACTGCACTTTATCTACAATTTTTTTCTTCGTCTCTTTGCTCAAACGAGTGTTCTTCATTTCAGAATTATTCCTCTGACAGTTTTCTTAGAACCCATCTTTACATTTCACTCAAAAAAATAATAATTACAAACTTTTTACTTTCTGAAAAATGTACCAAATTTTTTACTTTCTGAATAATGTAGAATTGAAAATTAACACAAACAATATTTTTACTTTCTGAAAAATGTGGAATTGAAAATTAACACAAACAACACGGTTTTACTTTCTGAAAAATGTAGAATTGAAAATTAACACATACAACACGGGCAAGATTCCAAAGTAGCCCAAAAAGAATTGACAAATAGCAAATGACATCACACAATTAATTCCATGCATATGCATGCGCCAACCCACGAAACTCAAATGTCGAATTGCGAGGCATCACTGTATTATTTTGATGGATTGTGATTAATATGTCGCAACAGGGAGTTAGTCATTTATGAGTGAAAATTCAGAGATGTGGTGAAAAATGTAGCTGTGATTCTAGAGAATTTTAACTAACAAGGAATATGGATTCTTATTACTTATAGCAGAATCCTGCAGAAAAGATACTTTAAAAATATCGTCCTTGCTATAATTACTGTTATATTGAATTTCAATTTTATTATGATTGAAATGATAAAATGAATAGAACTTGAATGATCTTTAGTAGACTTCCAATTAACTGCAATATTTGGGAAATTAATTTCCCCAGATCTGAAAAATACTCAGAATTATGGACAATATGCATTTAATAATAAAAAATAAATTGCATACATACACACATTCAAATGTTCTATTCACCAAGTTAGCTAAGATACAAGGGGTGTTCAATAAGTAATGCAACACATTTTTGTATATCTTTACAAATTACACTCAAATTCTATATTACACAAATTTATTCGTTTAATCCGAAGTGCTTTCGGCCTATTCACAGCCTCTTCAGTGGTAGAAATTTTTTGTCTATTAATTTTATTTGGAGAAATAATATATTTTATGTACAGTATCTTTGAACCTTCCTGAACAGTCTCGTATAGCTTCATCTTTTGATATATGGTGATGATACAGTTAGCTTCCAAAATGGAGTCTATGAATGATGTGTGTTACAAAGAGCAATCATTGAATTTCTTTTAAAGAAAATAAATGCATCACATATATACATAGGTGCTCAAAGAATGTGTATAAGGAGAGCAGTGAATAAAAGCACTGTCAGTCATTGGGTAAAACATTTTTCATTATTGGAAGAAGGTTGAAGCAGCCTGTCTGTGATCTACCATACTCTAGATGGCCACACAACTGCAGCACCATTTGCAAAGCTGAAACTTGCCAATGCTATATTGGGACCATTGGCAAATCACAACAAAATGACTTTCTGATCAACTTAATGTCTCTGTGAGTAGTGCCGATACAATTATCCACCAATTAGGATATTCAAAGGTTTGTGCTAGGTGGATTCTTCAGAGCTTAATTGATGATTATAAAGAACAAAGATGCACTTTATCTGTTCAGAGTTGCATGCTTGTTATGAAGCTTAAGGTGATGATTTCTTGTCAAAAATTGTCACGAGATGAAATGTGAATTCATCACTTCAAGCCTTAGACAAAATAACAATCCACGGAGTGACATCACAAAACTTTTCTTGAATGAAAAAATTTGAGACTATCAGCTGGCAAGGTCATGGTCTGTCTTCTAGGATTCTGATGAGGTGATTTTGATTGACATAATGTCTCATGGTGAAATAGTAAATGCTGAGATATATGTCAACACTCTTAAGAAGTTTAAATGATTCCAGTGCATTTGCCCACACAAAGATGTGATCTAAAATTCTCCTTTTCCATGATAAGGTGATACCACAGTCAAGTCTGCACATCTGAGAACTCAAAACTACAATTGATTGCCCTTCCTCACCCTCCCTACAGCCTGGATCTTGCACCTTCTGACTAGTGTTGAACAACAAACATTGATGTTTTATTATTGATATTCAATGTTTTTTCTGTTTGTAGTAGAATTGATGTTTGTTAAGTAATATTATGTAATATTTTTATAAACAAAATTTGTTATAATTGGTGATTATTTTATTTAGTTTTTCATAAGGAAAATCCAATGAGAAAAATCGAACAATTCATCTGGCAATACTGATTTATAGCTAGATTTGTCATGTGCGTGTAAGATATTTTATCTTCATTAAATTAATATTCAAATCGCTTTTGAATCTATTTTCAGAGATTCAAAAGTGTTTTGAATCTGAAAAAAAAGAGCTCTTTTTTCGAAGAAAAAAGGTTTCTTTTTTTTTTATTTCAAAGTATTTATACCTTTGTAGCTCAGTTACTGTCTTTGAAAAGCTGTGGCGACATTTGCTAAAAATAAAAGTAATTCTGCAACTTGCATATATTGTTCAAAAGAACTGAAAACTATTGATGATAAATTCCTTCTCAATTAATGATGAGAGACTAATTTCTGATATAGTAACATGGTATATGGACAGATATTCAGCATAGGAGTTACATTAACTTGATGTCAGTTTTATAGATGAGGAAAACAACTATACAATATAGAAGGGTTAGTTAACAAAATTAAAGAATTTTGTTAACTAACTGCTTGAAGTGCTGTTTATTTGGAACATAACTTTAGAAGGGGTAGTCAAACTTCAGCTCTTTGGTACCTTCAATGTGGCCTCATACCATGAAAGTCAATAGTAAATATGAAGCAAATACTTAAGTTAAACAAAATTACATAATATATCTAGTGTAAAAAGTAATATGCATCTATACAAAATAAATGCATCTGAAATAAACAATTTTTGAAATCATTATTAAGATTATTCGAAAAACTGATGCTGTTCTCATTGATCCGGAGAGAAAATGCAGCTCTTGAGTATTTGAGATTCTTTGTGGCTCATAGTGACATGAAGTTTGGCCACCCCTGCAATATAGCATTGAATGTTTTCATATTGGAAGAGCTGCATAACTACCTAGTATCTATTTAATAAACTAAAGCAGTTGATGATAAAATACTGGGTAATAGTTAAATAATATATCAATGCAGTTACTGAAAATACCCCAAAAAATGATGTTAAACATTGATGTTCATCACTATTACTGACTATTATCTTCCATATTTTAATAAAACCAACCTTGACAAAAAAATTGTTTCGTTACTTATTGAATGCTCTATGTATAATAAAGAAATGACATTGAAGTGTTTTGAAAATTTATTTTAAACTCCTTGTATCTATATTCATTAAAAAATCATTAAAGTTAGATTCACAATAATCTAATTTATAATTATCTGTTAAAGATGGAAATGTTACTATTAAAAGCATTTATATATTTCTGAATTTTTTTGTCAGTCTTAAATACCACCAAAAATAACTCAAACCATCTTAAAGGCATGATAGATTAATGCTTATTTTGTTTATTAAATTATTTGTAATTGTAACAAATTTTTTATTATTTAGACCAAAATATGATTTTCGTTTTGTAGATAGAACAAAATTGAGAACATTTGTAACTAAATGCATATTTTTTTTTATCACATTCAATCCCAATTGATTTGTTAATTATGAAATAAAATATAGGTGGTTTTTAGTTATGAATGTAATTTATATGTAATGTTTGTTTATAACTCAGTTGTTATTTTGGTTACAAAAGTGCTGGGATAATTTTATATATGCTGCATTTTGTAATATATTTTACAATTGGATCAATTAAAGTATTTTGCAGATTTTTATG
The DNA here is from genome assembly GCA_000484575.1 of Olivierus martensii. NCBI lineage: Eukaryota > Metazoa > Arthropoda > Arachnida > Scorpiones > Buthidae > Olivierus > Olivierus martensii. Next base: position 47,273 of record AYEL01064733.1, on the reverse strand, counting down.
AAAGTTAAATATAAAGCAAGAATTTTTAGTGTAATTGCTGCCATATTGAAATACTACTGTGATATGTTAATTGTAATTTTATATTATATTGGTTGCTAGAGCATTTGCTATAATATTACTTCAAAGTTATTGAATTTTTGAAATTTAATTTCATGAAATTCATAAGCATGAATGTTCATAGAGGTGTGCATTTTCTAACAGAAATGATTTGTGTTAACTCTCAAACCAATTGAATATTCTTTTTAGAGAATTTTCTTAATGACTGACACACTATAATCAGTTTGATATCCTTATATAAGCAGTTTTGTTAAAATATCATCTTAGGTAATATACTTCTTTAACAGAAGATTTAAATATTTATACCACAATTCATATATTTACTCTAGCACAGGGGTGGCCAACTTGTGGCGCTTGTGCTAAAATTATTATTTAGACCAAAATATGATTTTCGTTTTGTAGATAGAACAAAATTGAGAACATTTATAACTAAATGCATATTTTTTTTATCACATTCAATCCCAGTTGATTTGTTAATTATGAAATAAAATATAGGTGGTTTTTTAGTTATGAATGTAATTTATATGTAATGTTTGTTTATAACTCAGTTGTTATTTTGGTTACAAAAGTGCTGGGATAATTTTATATATGCTGCATTTTGTAATATATTTTACAATTGGATCAATTAAAGTATTTTGCAGATTTTTATGAAAGTTAAATATAAAGCAAGAATTTTTAGTGTAATTGCTGCCATATTGAAATACTACTGTGATATGTTAATTGTAATTTTATATTATATTGGTTGCTAGAGCATTTGCTATAATATTACTTCAAAGTTATTGAAGAATTTTTTGAAATTTAATTTCATGAAATTCATAAGCATGAATGTTCATAGAGGTGTGCATTTTCTAACAGAAATGATTTGTGTTAACTCTCAAACCAATTGAATATTCTTTTTAGAGAATTTTCTTAATGACTGACACACTATAATCAGTTTGATATCCTTATATAAGCAGTTTTGTTAAAATATCATCTTAAATAATATACTTCTTTAACAGAAGATTTAAATATTTATACCACAATTCATATATTTACTCTAGCACAGGGGTGGCCAACTTGTGGCGCTTGTGCTAAAAGTGGTGCATTGAACTCTAAAAGAAAAATTAAAATTTCTTATATAATTTATATATTTTATAAATCTGAAATGCTTGCTTGCATGTGTTCACTCTTGTGCTAAAAGTGGTGCATTGAACTCTAAAAGAAAAATTAAAATTTCTTATATAATTAATTTATATATTTTATAAATCTGAAATGCTTGCTTGCGTGTGTTCATTTATAACACAAGAATGGATGAATGGATTTTTATAAAACAATTTTGTTTGTTAGGGGATTTATGCAGGAAGGTTTAAAGATAGATATTGATTATTAGAAATTGATTTTATATATTGTAATTGGCTTAAATTACTTGATTTAAAATCCAAAATGGAAGATTAACGCTATTTGAGCAACCTCATTGGGTTACAGTTGCCACATGACAATTTAACTGGCTGATATCATTGGATTACTTTTTTCATTTTTACACCCTTTTCCAACAGGGAGATTACTAATAGGCAGGGCCAGTTCCAACCACTGGCTGCACCCACACCCCTAGAGAGGGGCCGGATGGTGGTAGTGTGCTATTAGAAATATCTCATCTAAGATTTATATGAATAGATATAGATATAAACTTAAATATATCCATATTATCATATTTTAAAAGGGCTGAAGTTTGTATGGTGCATCTTAACTAAAAAATGAAAAAATTGGCGCATGAACTATAAAAGTTTGGCCACCCCTGCTCTAGCATATAACAATATATGAACAATATGACATTATATAACCAGAGAGTTTATTTTTTCATCCATCCTTATATAATATAAATTTTCACAAATTTAAAAAGTTTGGCCACCCCTGCTCTAGCATATAACAATATATGAACAATATGACATTATATAGCCAGAGAGTTTATTTTTTCATCCATCCTTATATAATATAAATTTTCAAAAATTTATTTTTCAGTAAAGCAAAGCTTTTAATTGATAAATCATTCAAATTTAAAAAAAAGAGTATGCAATATAATACAAAACAGTTGTTTACTCACAAGGGGAGGTCGCATCTATCGGGTCCGGGATTTAGACAATTTTTATATATGTTAATCTACAGTCAAAATAAGGAGACGTGTTTGAGCTTTCCTTCGAATGCGCCTTAGAACATGCAAAATCAGCTTCCAAAAATCTTAATTTTCTGATATCACTACTATATACTATTAAAAATGATTTCTCCGGAACGTGTGGGTGTGGCCTGATGGTTATGGTATCCGATTGTCATGCAGTTTGTCGTGGGTTCGATTCTTGATTTTTTTTTTTTTATATAATTAGAAATACGATGTTTTTATTTAAAATTACCATGATACTTTTATTTGAAAGATAATTTTTTTTTATTTTATAAATAATAACATTTATAATACGTAGAATTTTCGCATCATCTATATTACAAATAAGCACACAAATAAAGCATTAGTGATAGTTTGAAACCTTCATTTATAAAATAAATACTGTTGACGAGACAATGATATTTATTACTTTTAACAAGTCGCACTGATGTCATATTTCAGCCGGGTGTCTTATTACTGGTTTTCCGCCAAATTATTACCAAAAAGAACTATATTTGGGAACGTTAATCAGATTTGCTTTCCCATAGAAGTAAGAAAATCAAAGTGCAGCTGTAATGCAGCATCCTTTATAAAATGTGCGGAATGCAAGAAATTTTTATGTTTTTCCTGTTTTTACGATAACTATCATCCTAAAACTTGTAATAACAACAGAGATTACTAATTTTAATTTTCTTATACGCTTTATTATTATTTCATTTAAACAGATTTTTTATATAGATTCTAGATTTTTTTATAAATTTTATTTGTGATATTTTTTGTATTGTCCGATTTATCTTTGATAAGTTTTTGTAAACATCACAAGTGGAAAAAAATTAAATTTCATGTCATTTTTGAAGGTTTCAAACTATCACTAATGCTTTATTTGTGTGCTTATTTGTAATATAGATGATGCGAAAATTCTACATATTATAAACGTTATTATTTATAAAATAAAAAAAAATAAAAAATATTCAAGAATCGAACCCACTACAAACTGCATGACAGTCAGGGACCGTAACCATCAGGCCACGTCCACCATTACAAACTGCATGACAGTCGGGACCGTAACCATCAGGCCACGCCCACACGTTCTGGACAAGACGTTTTTAATAGTATATAGTAGTGATATTATAAAATTAAGATTTTTGGAAGCCGATTTTGCATGTTCTAAGGCGCATTCGAAGGAAAGCTCGAACACGTTTCTCCTTATTTTGACTGTAGATTAACATATATAAAAATTGTCTAAATCCCGGACCCGATAGATGCGACCTCCCCTTGTCAGTAAGAATAGAGATCATTATTATTTTTGGTAAAGAAAAAGAAATTCTAATTTATTATGCTTTTAATTTTAAGAATTATTTTCATAATTATAATACAATTTTTATCATATTTGATTATTTACAGAATTAACAAATTTAAATTGAATAGTATAATGAATTAAAATTTAATGTAATAAGTCAATAAGTATTCTGATTATTTTATTCAGAAATTTATGGCAAATTTTTATTAAGAACAAATTTATTAATATAATTAATTTTTCTGTTCTGTTTTGATTATTTACAGAATTAACAAATTTAAATTGAATAGTATAATGAATTAAAATTTAACGTAATAAGTCAATAAGTATTCTGATTATTTTATTCAGAAATTTATGGCGAATTTTTATTAAGAACAAATTTATTAATATAATTAATTTTTCTGTTCTATTGATGATGCATTGAAAAAAATAATCTAGTACAATTTTGACTTGATTATTAAATATTAGTGCTAAAGTAAAACAGGCTGGCACGGTGAATAAATGTTTATTTATTTCACTGACTATCTGTCTGTAACATCATTCAATGTTAAAACAGAAATACCGTATATACTCGAACGTAAGCCGATCCGTGTATAAGCCGACCCCCCAACTTCAGAGTTTAAAAATCGGTAAAAATGCATAACCCGTGTATAAGCCTACCCCCTGACTTTAGCACTTAAAATTCTGCAAAAATTTGAAACCGATAAATTACGTGATTTTGATTTTTAGTTATCGATATATTAATGCCATTTGCCAAAATAAATATTTTATTGAAACTTTAAATATATACATATAAAATAAATTTTATAATAGAAACGCCAATATATAATTTAAAAGGTAAAATTTTATGTTACCCGAAGTGATCGAGCGCGTCGTGCCGCCGACTCCAACCTGCGTTTGTATAAGTGCATCAGATAGGCGACGCTGCACCGCCTGATGCACCGCGACGCAGAAATTCTCGACAAGAATCCAGCACAATGCGCCTGCATAAGATTCTTGGATTATTGTCGGAATTTCTGTGTCGCAGCTCGTATTCAAATCTTTGATCGTATTTTAAAATGAGTGAATCGTCCTAACGATGACGTCATATGCCGTTAGGATGACGTGTTTCTAGAAGTTAAGCGTGCGATTTCGAAGTTTTGATTTTGCTTACTATGAACTTTCTTGGTAGACTTAAGTTTTTCAGTACAGATTTTAAATAATAATTATTTTTTCATTATTTTAAATATTATTTTAGTTAAATCATGGATGAGTTAAATATAATAAGCATTTATTGATTACTAGCAAATGGATTAAAATATTAATTTATAATAATGAAAAATAAATCTATTTTTCACTCAAAAATGAATCCTAGGTAAGATTCTCGATCGATTATCGAATTTTCGAGTCGCGTCGTATCGGGCAGCGCGGCGTCACCTATTTGATTACAGTATATAGATGCAGGTTGGAATCGGCGGCGCGACGCTCTTGATCGCTTCGGGATAAGATAAAATTTTACATGGTATTGTATTAAATGAATTATTGCAAAATTTCCTTCCCGATCTTCAGGAGACGTTCAATAACTTATATTACTTCAATTTCTCTAGCCAAAAAAAAAGTTGATTTTTTTGACCCCTGTATAAGCCGACCCCCCACTTCAGAAAATTTTTTTTTTTGAGAAAAAAAAACCTTGGCTTATACATGATATACGGTAATCGTTCCAGAAATCAAAAAACTTGTATATAAAATTAATACATGTAGTCCTCTTCAGTTGAGAACTATATGTATTAATTTGAAACTGAAGAGGGAATCAAAAATCCATTAATCTTCACTTAATTCTTATTATACAGCTCTTGCACATTCTTCTTTCATACAGTATAACATTGTGTGACCAGTGTTATACTGTATAACAGTGGTGGCCAGGGCCGGATTTACCGATAGGCCAACTAGGCTGCGTCCAAGGGTCCCGCGATCCTAGGGGCCCCAAAATTATCAATCAGTTTTCAACTTTTATAAACTTTTAATGAGAAAAAATGGGTTTTTATTAGTGCTAGATAAAAATAAAATTTTGAAGGTTCCTTATAAGTTTTATGAATTTTTAGGGGCCCCAAAGTCTTGCTTGTCCTAGGGCCCGCAAAAACAAATCCGGCTCTGGTGGTGGCCAAACTGCTGCTTGTGAGCCATATGCAGCTCTTTGATACCTTCATTGTGGTTCTATACCATGAAAATCAATAGTTAATATGAAAGAAATATGTATTTAAGTTAAACAAATTACAGATATACTATTTTTTTATCTATTATAAAAAGTAGTATCCATCTATACAAAATAAATGCCTATGAAGTATATAATAAACAATTTTTGATTATAATTCTGTAGTTTTAAAGCAGTGTGTCAAACTCATTTTAATTCAAGGGCCATTTAATGAGCCTGTAAGATTGCCGAAAATTCATTTTAATTCAAGGGCCATTTAATGAGCCTGTAAGATTGCCACTGGACCACATCACATTTAAAATTTTTTTAAATTACATTTAGAGTAAGGATTCAGAAATATAGATAGGATAATTAAATACATTGTGTAATCAAATGAACATATTGCAAAAATATGTAATTACTATGTAATTGCTTTTAATTATGCATGATAATTTTTTAATTTAATTCCTCTCCAACAATCCAATTTTCTATTAAGTGTTCAAAGTCACAATTTCAGTACAAACACAAAAGCTTTCATTAAAATTTTATAAATTCAAATATCCATAACTACTTACATTCTTTAAATAAGTTGATAACACAACAAATAAATCTTTAACAAGCCCGTTAGCACGTCCTTCAAAGAGGAATTGTTTGGAACTTGATTATTATATTTGGCTATCCAAAAAATACAGGTTCTCATTTATGACTGTTTTTGGTAAGAAATTTCGCACAAAACAATGTAGTTCTTGCAAGAAAGCCCGGAGTTTGTGTCACCAATCCGAAAGCCACCTGTACATATATGTCCAATAAGGCCAGTCGAAAAAACTTGTACAACAAATTTCATTAAAATCAAACTAGTGCATCATAGTATATGACATAGCTATGGAGTGAGAATTACTTCCTATTATCTCATAACATATTGTTCTCATTTTTATTTTAGTTAAGAGCGTTGGGGCCACAAAAAATTACTTCGAGGGCTGCATGCAGCCCTCGGGCCGCCAGTTTGACACCTGTTATAAAGTACAGTTGAACTCAGTTATAACGACATCGTGAAAACAGAGTAACATGTGTTGCTATAACTGTAAGTAGGCCTAAATATTATTTCCGTATATCCGTAAGCCTAATTGCCGTACTGCTGTTCTCATTCGCAATAAAAATCTGTACGCACCATTTATTTATTTACCTATTAACAACAAAAGAAAAATACAGAAATACAATACTGTACAATAGAATTTTATTATACAGTAATTATGATCTTATACAATGAACAAAAATGAAGTGAAACGTATATTAAGCAAAGAAATCGATGACTTTTTTTGTTTTATACATCGTTGTAAATACTGCTTTTCCAAATCTTTTTCGATCGCCTTTATTGCACCAATATTTTCATTTCCTTGGGAATCTACCTCGTAAAATCGGTTAATAATTCTAATGGCATCAAGAGCCTCCCTCGAACTAGGTACTGGTTCCTCGATCTCGTTGTCTTCATTGTCGTCATCATCTTGTATGTCCAGAGCCTCCCTCGAACTAGGTACTGGTTCCTCAATCTCGTTGTCTTCATTGTCATCGTCATCTTGTATGTCCGCGATATTATTCCCTTTGACTTCGTTAACTATGTCTTCCTCTGTTAGCATTTCTGTAGTAACAATGTCATCATCTACTATAGCAAACGCGTTGTAATCGTGCTGTCCTAAATCATCGTTGCAATTTTTCCGGACCCACTTGGACAAGGGCAGAGTGCTGTCCTAAATCATCGTTGCAATTTTTCCGGACCCACTCGGACAAGGGCAGATCATCATCATTGATATCATTTCTTTCAGTGATATTGGTCCTGTTGCATCCCAGAAGTAAATCCAGCATGTTGAAAACAGTTGCATATTGTTTCTTTGGTAACAGAACTCCAAGCCTTTGCAATGTATCGTATTGCATTTAGTAAGGTTATTTTGTGTTCTTCTTTTTTGTCAATGCATTCAATCATTCGCAATAGCACAATTTCGCGGTAGTGACATTTCAGGCTCCTGATAATGCCTGGTCCATAGGTTGCAACACACACGTGGTATTTGCTGGAAGGAACACCAGTTTAATGTTGTCAAAGTTCTTAAGGTCCGGATGGGCAGAGCAGGACAATTGTCAAGAAGCAGCAAAATTTTTCTGTGACATCTTCCCAATTCACGGTCCCATCGTCTCATTTCAGATTCAAACAAATCAGCTGTCATCCAAGATTTTTTGTTTGAGCAGTATCGAACAGACAAGCTTAAGACATTTTTCAGGCATCTTGGGTTCTTTGACTTTCCAATGATAAGCAACTCCCTCTTCTCACTTCCATCTGCGTTAGCATAAACAAGAATTGTAACTCTGTCCTTGGCTAGTTTTCCACCAACACATTTTTCTCCTTTAAATTTCAGTTTTGTCAGGAGTTAGCTTGTAGAATAGTCCACTTTTATCTGCATTGAAAATGTCGTGTTTAGAGTAATTTTGCCTCACTTCAGGCCACACAGTCTTGAGCCATTCATCTGTCATTTTACGGTCCACAGAATTTGCCTCCCCAGACACTTTCCCACAAGTAATGTTATGACGCAACTTGAATCTGTCAATCCAAGCAGCCCTACAAACAAAATCTTGGTAGCCTAACAGCTTACCAATTCCTGTAGCCTTCATCTTGAGAAGAGGACCACTTATTGGTACATTTGCATTTCTTTGCTGCTTGAACCACTTCAGCAGAGCTTCGTCGATATCTGGCCATTCGGGCTTCCGTAGTCTCTTGCATTGTAAGCTACATTCTTCAAAAGCACTGAGAATTTTCTCTCTGTTGCTCCAAATTGTTTGCACAGTAGAATTTACGAGACCAAATTCCTGACACACATCAGCTTTCTTTTTGCCATTTTCGATTGCTGTGATAACTTTAAATTTTTCTTCGACACTCAGAATCTTCCTCTTTCCATTTGATGTCGCCATCTTCACTACAAAAATTTCTTTGTGACTGCGCATGTTAACCATGTGTTGTATGACTCATCTCTCCTGAGCTGCTTTGCATAAATTAAAAACATCATGCTGTACACTTTTGAGGTACAGTAATTTTAATTTCACTCATTACATTTACAACCAATTTTCCAAAAAAATTAGAAAATGCAAAAATTAAAAAAAATTGAAAATCTCATTTCCGATCACATTATTATACAGTATATTTACCAGTTTCCCAATGTCTGCTGTTGCAGGTGTTCGACAAGTTTATTTTTAGAAATTTCAGTTAGCAGGGTTGGTAAAGAAATACGGGAGGCTTTCGTTATCGTTATACATGATGTAATATGACGTTATAAGGGAGGCATAAGAACACTTTTCCTAGGGTATGTGATCCGTTCCAAAGCAATAATGACTCTATAGCCGACTTGTCGCTATATGCAATAACAGAGTTCAACTGTATTTAAGATTCTCTTATGCGGCTCTTAGTGACATGAAGTTTGGCCAGCAATTATATAACATTGGTCATGGAAACAATATATACATAGGTACATACGTTGTTGGGGGGGAAATTTATAATGAGTTCCCTGAAATTAAATATATACATATTTATTTATTTATTTATTTATTTTATTCATAAGTATTTACTAATTAAATTTAATATATTTAGGTTATGTCATTTACCGTGTAAGAATTCACCGTGGTGGAAGGAAGAAACAAGTACCTAAGGAATGTACTTATGGAAAACCCAAAAATCATGGTGTAAATCAATTAAAACCAGTTAGAAATCATCAAGCAATTGCAGAGGTTAGAATATTTTGAAAATTTATAAGTAAGATCTTTTTAAGTTTTGCAAGTGTATAGTATTATGCTTACTTGCATAATTTACTCTTCTATAATTTAGAAATTAAAGAAAATGTATTAAGAATCTTATCTTAATTTAAACAAAAGTTACTGTTTATAATCATTTAAAAACAAAGGAACAATATAAAAAAAGTACTGCTATGGCAACAGGTTTTATGGGATCTCACAATGTAAAATCAAGAAGTGTTTAACAAATTCTATTAAAAGTTTTTGTCAATAAATATTTTTAGAAATTTAAAAGTTTCTCCATCCTACCAAGCAATACAAAGACTCAAATGTCTGTGAGACATCATACAAGCTAAATTGGAGTAAATGTTACCTATTGACAAAGTTGTTAACACAGATTAATAATAATTTTTGTTATATTACAAATGTGATCAAACAGTAACTTATTATGATAAATGTGTGTACACAACCACTAAATGTAGTAACTAAATCTATTCTAAAACAAAGCTTATAACATCAAGAAGCAGCGTTTTGGTCCGTATTGGATATTCCTCCTCTTATAATGAAATAAAATTTAAAAATCAAAAATTTGAATTTTACAAACCTCATTCTGCTTATTGTTTCATTATATACATAAGTTTACAAATATTTCGATAGGTAAAATAACAAATATAGATAGATTTATAAATATAACAATAATATCAACATTAGGTGTTCATAGCATATAAGTAATCCCATAATTCCGTGTGTTAGAGAATGATATACTAACTTCTTCATTAATGGCAGTTGCATACATGCAATCTCCTTTTCACTATTACTAATGATTCTTGCAAATAAGTGTTTCTGCTTAAAATTTGTTCTTATAACTTCGGCTCCATCCCAATCTATGTCTATGTTGTATTCGTAAAATCTCTTAGCTAGAGATGTATTCAAAGATGCTTCTATAATATCACGTTGATGCTTGCTTATTTTTTGTAAGATATTTCTAGCTGTTGCACCAATATATTCCTCTTGCTGATTTAGTTCTATTAAGGATAGGAATCTTATAAATTCCTGATTTTTGTTTAGAATATTGTTATTTATGTAATTAGAAATGATAAATATGTTTACAGGCCTGTGTTGGTATGATGTGGCAAGAATTAGATTATTGTGTCAATGTGTGCCAGGTCATTCATGATACACACATTGACCATTTGTAGCTATCAAAAAAATTGAGTCAGTCTTTTGTTCTGTACTGGTTTTTGTTTAACATAAGTTCAGTAGTTTACTTGTAATAAATGTAACTCCAAAGATTGCTATGAAAAACTGTGTAATGGTAGTAATCTATATACATAAGAAAATAGGCCTACAGTTACTGAAAATGTGATTCAATATCCTGTAGTGTTGTTTGAGATTTCTGACTAGTATGAGATAATGATTTTATTTCCATATACAGCAAATATAATTGCTTTCATTTCTTATTTATGGCTTTGATTGCAATGCTGTTTATTTATGAATTTCCCATACTTTTCTTTTGTGCAATAGGCCTCAGGGCCTTGACTGCCTTCACATCTGTTTTTTATCTTGTTTCGTCTTGCAATAAGATTGTCCATTCTTTGAGTGTCCAGTCCTGCCTTCTGCACTTACTACATGTCCAGCCCGTATGTCCTCTAATAATGATATGTATAACAATTTCAATATTTAAAAAATGTTTACACTTTATATATTGAAATTTTGCTAGAGTAAGAGTATTAAATATGATGACAAATTTTTATGAATTTGCAATGATTTGTGACTTCCTTGGATGTCTGAACTTAACTAAAAAATAGTAGCAAAATTATTTGAAAAAGTAAATATATTCAGTAAAAATTTTCTTTTTATTTTTAGGAAAGAGTTGGAAGACGTTGTGGAGCTCTTAGAGTCTTGAATTCTTATTGGGTTGCGCAAGATTCAACTTATAAATTTTTTGAAGTTGTTTTGGTGGATCCTTTCCACAAGGCAATTCGGCGTGATGCAAAGATCAATTGGATTTGCCAGGCTGTTCACAAGCATCGTGAACTGAGAGGCCTGACATCAGCCGGTAGAAAATCACGAGGCTTGGGGAAAGGACACAGGTACACCAAAACTATTGGTGGTTCTAGACGTGGTTGCTGGAAGAGAAGAAATACTCTTCAGCTTCACAGAAAACGATAAATTTCTTTTTGTAATTTTATTGAAAATAAACAATGTGAAGAAATGCAACTAATTATTGAGAATTAATATTGATTTTACATAATTAGTGATTAAATTTATACTGTATACTAGTTGTGGCAATTCTATTTTACCGTTGAAAAATATAACTAACAACTATCTGAATTCTGCACATTTAGCAGTAAACTTTCTGGAAGGTCTGGACCTAAGCCCAGACCTCCCCTAGGGTTATAACCCGCCGCCCCCCTCCAAGATGTCAGTTCTCGGCAAAGACCAAAGCTTCAAATCAAGGTGTAAATCATTCATTGTCAGCCAATCCTAGGAGAAACATAATGCATTACACAAAAACTCCATCTGTCACTGCAAACTCTTTATTAGTAAGAACTATTAAGAAAACTTAAAAAAAAACTGCAATACAATTTTGGGTTCCCATCCCACTCATAAAGTCCATTAAAAACCAGACAAAACGTAAACACAAAGACAACTCCTCCAACAAACAGTCACTCTCTCCAACACGGACGGGAACGGGAATGTCTCCCCTTTAGCGGCATACAACATTATATTCGCTTAAAATTTACATATATTAACAATCTTTTCCTTTACTTCTCTCTTAAAACTTTATACAATCCTTCTATATTCTTATCAAAATATTTTAACAACTAGAATTATTTTAACAATAATAATGACAATTAATAATTCAAAATTATATTAATCCTACAAAACAGTCTGCAGCACTCCCTTCTGTCGCCGACCCCAACATCAGAACACCTCCAAGACCTCGTAAGTTAACACACATTTTTTTCCCCTTTTCATTTTTTCTCCTTTTTCTTTCCTTGTCACAATTGTTACATTTCTAAAAACTTTTTTACAAAATTGAGAAATATTTTTGATACATTATCATTGGTTACCTCCAGAACTACTGAATATTCGAAATTACTTTATACAATCCTTCTATATTCTTATCAAAATATTTTAACAACTAGAATTATTTTAACTATAATAATGACATCTTTAAAATGTCAAAATGCTAATCAAAAAAATAATAAATGATATTTTTTAATACTTTAACTAATAAATTATTTATTTTTTCGCATTTTATAATAATATTTAACATTTATAATTAATTAAACAGCAATTTTTTTAAGTGAAAAGTGAAACCTAAGTTTTAAACAACTGTAGCAACAAAAGGAGAAATTCCTTTATTTTATATATATTTATATATATAAATATCTTTATTTCTGAAGATGTTATTTTCTCAATGATTTGCAATCAAAATTCAACACGTTCATTTCTTGAGATTGAAGTATTCTTCTTGCCATTAAAAGCAAAATGTCTTCTAGCACGCATTGTTGACACTAGTGAATTGCTTTTTTGTCTGGCAGTCGGCCAAGGTTGTAAAGGAGGAAGGAAAGCAGAAATTTTTATGTGAACACATTGGCCTATGTTCTCATTACATGCACCGCAAAAGTAACAGATGTACTAAACGATAGGCAAAAACCTATGAGTTTATTCGGAAACTTGTCTTTTGATAACTCAATATTCTCGATATTAATTTTGTTATATAAGTTTATATATATAAATACGAGTTCTGGATACTTTTATTAAAAAAAAATAAAGTTTATTAAACCAAAAGAGATGAAACTTTACATATGACTGCATTAAAATTCCATTAAATATAAAAAGTATCAAATTTAGAAAAAAAAAAAAAATGCGTTTGAAATATTTAAAAATGCGAGATTTTATTTCCATTATAAAAAAAAATAATAATAATAATTCTATAAAAAGAAAATCCGAGTGCAGACAGGTGAAAAAAATATTGTATATAAAAATATACACTCTTATAAAATCGATATCATCGTCGAGATGTTTCGACCGAAAAAATAAAAAAATAAACCATCGAAAATATTGTTAATAAATCAACGAAAATAATATCAAAACTCTGACAACTTATCTGATAATATCTTATATAAGGCATCAATTTTCTGCATATCGGTAGTTTGGAGGAATGTTTCTTCGCACCGGTAAAGAAACCGTATAGTTTATGTCAAAAAAAAGAACATCGTGAAGCACCTATCAACAGACTTCAATCTTTACTTAAGCCGAAAAACGTACAAGAGAATCGCGTAGTGGAAGTAAATAATATTATAGTTATTGATCATATAATGTTTTCAAAACTAAACTCAGATTAAATGTTCAAAGTTTGAAATCAGTTTTATCTCTATAATGTAGCGCTCGAACTAGTTTCTTTCTTTTTTTTTTTTAAAGAATAGTCTCGTAACTAAACGAATATAATTTTCTTTCGATCAATTTTGGGTTATTCTTCACTTATATATACTTTATTAGTTTCGATTCAATACTCGAATTGATTTAAACATATGTAGTATCGCAGTTAAAGCTCGTAATTCTTCGCCGTAGGGAATTTATTACGACTTTTGACATTTTTGGGTCATTGCTTTTAGTAACATTACTGCATAAATTGCATCCGATGTTAGCAATTTGTAGAAAAGTAAATTATGGATCTATATATATATATACTGCTGACATTATCAAAAATAATCATTGCAGTAAAATAAAATTTTAAAGTTTAACGATTATAATTTCCTAATATAATTTTATTTTTTTTTTTCATTCAATACTATAAATTTTTTTTCGATTTATAAAATTAGAAGTGGAAAATCAGATGGGGTATTACTACTGTACTTAATCTCTTCATCTAATTTTCTCGGATCTAATTTTTCTTTCATCTAATTTACTAGAATAAACTAGGAAGCGGAACTGTTTAACAGGATTTTACGTTAATGAATTGAACTGATATAGAATTACAATGAATGAATTTAATATTTATTTCTTTATATCAATTTTTATAATTTCCATTACCAAAATATTTTTGATATGTTAACACGAATCGACTTTACCTGATTGCAATTGTTTCTCAGTTCGGCAGATATATAATTATACTCATACGCGAGTATTAATACTCTAAATAGAGTTAAATTACTGAATTTTTTTATGAAAAACAATCGAATATATTTTATAAATCATCGTAATCAACCGAAAACATTCTTCATTTTCTCACGAATTTAGTTAAACTTTAAAAAAACGAGAACAAAATTAGAAACACTACTAACAGAATTTTCTTCTCAGAGTATCTATATAAATAATATAAAAATGAACCCAAGTAAGTAACAATTCCATAGATAAAGTGGTAAACTATAAATATTACTATTATTTTTTTTGTTAAAGATTATTTGTTTAGCAAAATAAATAGTAATATTCCTACATAAGATCGATATATTGGAAAACAAATCATAATTCTTATCGTGTAATACATCCTTCTATATATAGATTAGTTTTCTTATTGATTTCGGTAATGTTTTTGAAATTTATTCTTTCCGATAAACAGAAGATTTCTTTTGATTATTCCTTCCGAATTAAAATAAAAATTTTGTAGACGAATCGAGAATGCTAAATACACTCAAGAGGCCTATATTCAAATAATCGTTACATAAAATCGAAAACATCAAGAGGAGAAACGAAAATCGCTAATTACTTTCAAGCAATAAAAATTGCTTCTTTGAGATAAAAAAAAAGAGATAAATCTTAAACTTACTTGATTAATTATATTCTTATGGTTTCTGTTTTTATATATGTATATATATATATATAATCTATTCAGAGTTTATATTTTCAAGAAAAATTGAAAGGAACGAATATTTTTCTTATCGTCATACAGAAAACATTAAAGTCGTCATCTGTTTATTTTTGCATAAATAAGTAAGTATCTTGCACAAAACCATAAAAAAAGCTTTTCCTGTTTCCTGTTAGTTAAAAAAAAATCAATAAAGTTAAGATAAAATTGTAATTAAATTAATTATAGTCATCAAAAATATTATAACATACACCATTGAGAGTACACTGCGAAAGTGTAAAAAGATATTTGAATATAAGCAAAAATAACATGAACTTTAATGAATAAATATTTAATTTACAGCAAAAGAGAACTGTTATGTAGCTTCTTATATTATTTAGGAACTATAATATGATTTACATATTGTGATACACGAAATATTTGACACGTTAGAGTAGCTTTCTCTCATCATCATGTCACCAGATTTACAAAATTAGCAGGAAAATGAACGGTTTTATATATACCGTAATTATTTTTTGAATTAAAGACAAATTCTGTTATTTCAAATTTATAATATTCATAATAAATAAAAATTAAATTTAAAATTACAAAGTGTTTTGATCGGTGATTTATACCAATAATATATTTTATATATTATGGTATAAATCGAACTATATAAATTGATATCAAATAAGATTTTTTAATAGAATGCGACATATAAAATGTAAAAATCGAGTCCCTATGATGTATCGATACTAAAAATTCTGCAATCCTAGTCTAATTTCTAAATTTTGACATCATTTTGCATAACTGTTGTACTAGAAAACTATATAAAATGATATTTCAGATATAAAAATCTATGTATAAAATCGAAGACATCACATCTATATATATTTATGAAAAAACCACATATAAAATGATATTTCAGATATAAAAATCTATGTATAAAATCGAAGACATCACATCTACAGTATATATATTTATGAAAACAACCGATGAGTTTACTCGTTCTCAAAAGAGAAATAGTACGAATTTACCTTTTTTTTGAAGTATATTTACTAACATATTATGTATGAGAGTTTCTCACGCGTATGAGTTAAACAACTGCATCAATCTAAATAAATTTTTTATAAAGGAATTACTGCATTGAATGGAGTTTGGCTAAGTAATTGTGAAGAATATGTGGAAAAGTATATTTTATCTTTTTTATGTAAGTTAAATACCGTAAAACACAGTATTTTACTTCTGTTTAACTTATAATCATGACACTCTATATTATTTTTGCATTGATATATTATTCAAGATGATAAATCGCACGTCTATTAAGGTGTAATGCACTACTAAATCTGCTATAAATAATAAATATAATATAAATCTCCAAATTGTTTTAAACCTTTAAACACTTGAGAAATAGTTGCTTTTACATTGATATATTATTCAAGATGATAAATCGCACGTCTATTAAGGTGTAATGCACTTCTAAATCTGCTATAAATAATAAATATAATATAAATCTCCAAAATGTTTTAAACCTTTAAACACTTGAGAAATAGTTGTTTAATACGAACAAAATTTGGAATTTTTCAAGAATTTTCTTCTTAAAAATTCTTTTGCTTATTTAACTACATTCTCGAAATATATATTAGTTTATTATACAGAATATTAACAGTTATCTCAAATTTTACGACATTTAAAGATCAGATTAAATTATAATATTCATGCGAAGTAATTTTATGTTTCTGCAATTTTTTTTTATCAATGTATGAAAATAAAAGGTTAAAGTAACAAGATTAATCTTATTAAAAAAAGAAAATGTTTTCATATTTATGTACACTACTAAAATGATAAGTTGTAACGTAAAATAAGTTGACAAACGAACAAACTTAGAGAGGAGAAAAAAAGAGTTGAAGTCTCTATTTGCTTCTACTCTTACATTTTTTTTTTTTTATATTTTAAATAATATTCATGATTAGGAGTTTGTACTGTATAATATGTATTGTCATTAAGGTAGTTTAAATTTTGTATACTGTATAAAAAAATAAATATACACATTACTGACAAAAATAAACAAAGAAACTAAAATAAAATTTTCTACCTTTCATGCGTGGCACGATGCCAGTTCCTGTTGAAAGCTGCAAAGCTTATCAGGTAAACGGCAGAATGTTCGTAAAAGATATGTTGTCGCTATCTCAATATATAGTTCGAATTCATAATTCCATCAGTAAAATACAAAGTTTCAACAAACTATTATTGTCGAAACAGCTCCAAACCATCGTAAGCAGGATGCATTGTGATCCTGACTATTATTCATTCTAGTTATTAATTTTACGTTAAAGTAGCCTTAAAGGAAATTTTATTTTCGTTTCGTTGCAAACATTTGTAAGCATTTCTTAAAAATTTCTAGTGTATTTTATCACTTTTTCTGTATTCTTATCAATATTCGAACAGTTAACAATTATATAAAAATCTGTACAAACAAAAAACAGTTTCTCTTCTTTATTCTCTTATTTAGGCTATTTTTAGATGGTTTTATTTATTTTAAATAAATAAAAAAGAACATGTTGTCCTTACGTTTTGCATATTCTAATTTAATGGTCTAGATAGCGAGACAAAATGATGAATAAAATTACTCCGTAAAGATTTTCAGATCTACACATGTTTGCAAATCCAAACATAACATATGCTAATATGTTTAATGTATATTTATATACAAACAACATTTAAAGTTTAACTATGTGACATATTTAAAATTGGATTTAAGTAGTCGATTAATATTCATTTATAACGTCTAATTACTTAATAACTTTTAAATCGAAAACAGATTTCAGTTATAATATCGAGTTTGATATAAACCATTATTTTTATTATTCAATGAATTACGTATGAGTATATTATATATATTATGCTTTACGTTATGTAGGAGATTTACTCTATTTATGGATTACGAGCCTAAACATGGCCGACTAATGATCGTTTTATCATAATAACGCCTAAAGGCCACTTCCGCTTAAGCAGAAACCAGACTTAAATAATCTACTATATGAGATTGGTTTATAATCTTTATTGTGAGGTTACTGTATAAGAAACATAAATATTACGATAGCGCCGATTATAATTCAATATTTTATGAACAAGTAACAGAATATCTCAACGTAAAAGTTATGGTGCGACATAAAAAAACAAATGGCGAGATCCTTCCAACTATCTATCTTTTTTTTTATTTTCTTCTTTTATATTTCTCCTTTAAGTAAAAAAAACAATTAAGAATATCATATTTATTATATCGGCAGTACTCGAAAAACTCTTTTATCACATAAAAATGCTTTACAAGTTTTAATTTCGCTACTCCAAAAAAAATTCGATACGATAAAACAGCAATTCGGCAATTTTTTAAACATCTATTATAATGGATGATAAAGAAAATTAATGTTTAATATAAAAATTTCGAAAAAAAAAAAATATGGCAATTTTTTAAACATCTATTATAATGGATGATAAAGAAAATTAATGTTTAATATAAAAAATTCGAAAAAAAAAAAATATATATCGAAGAGAAAGACTTTATAAATATTTGGAATCATTGAAAGAATGAAATAGAAAATATATATAGTAAGAGATAAAGATAATGACCTGGAAGAATCAGAACACACACACAAAAAAATATAGCTAAAATGGAGAGATAGTGTTCTTTTGAGTTAATGTTCTGTTGTGTATGTAATGTACTACAAAGAAATGTGCATTAAGAACAGGGTTACATTAAATTCCTGACGGATCAAACATGGTTTATGCATTAAACTAAAATTATTATGTGGAATGATATCAAGAACGAATTACTAATCGAACAAAACTTTAAAAATTCGCTACACTAACTTCTTTCTTACTGAGAAAATTTTTCAAAAAATAAATTGATTTGTTAAATTTAAGAAAAAAAAAAAAATCAAAACTTTTTTTTGAGAACATTCAAAATTCTGTTAAATATATAATAAACGAAAACAAACAATAAAACGTACAAAAATTTTTATTTTTACTTAATTAATCATATTGGATGACTTGCTACATAAAAATGCAATTTATTATAATTTTTATAAAGAATACTTTCTCGATTTTTCGTTGAACGATAACAAAAGAGTATGCATTAAAATTGTCATTTTTAATTAATGGAAACAATGATTATAAGCCGAGGAATATTTTAAATAGCGATTTATGTTGAACGAAGACATTAGTAAGAGAAAATAAGATAAAGATTAAAATACGATGATAAAAAATAGATTCCTTATATAGGTATACTAAAAAAAAAAATTAATTTTTTAGTCTCCAGCCACACACAAATATTCAAATCCTATAAAAAGGATTATAAATTTAAATCGAAATTCACGTCACATTAAAAAAATTATTAGGAGGAAGTTCAGTTTTATTAAATGGACTTGATTCAAATTCATTAATCTGTTATTTTAAGATTCAAAGCTTTGAATAATAATTAGAAACATGATACTTACTTTACATAAGTTTTTAAATATTTTATCGTAATGCAATCTTGTTTCTAAAGAATTATAAAAAAAAAAACATTACGTTAAAGGGGAAAATATGTCATAAAATTTATATTTTCAAAAATAAACATGAATAAATTTTCTGAAGAACGATAAAAGATGATAAAATATTTTTCCAGGCATAAAATAAAACATAAAAATTTATTTTGTATTATTTATAAAATATAAAAAATAAGCAAAATAAAGATTTTTACGAAAGGTATATTTATAAATTGTATTGGTTTCAAAATATATCGATAACTTATAGAGAATTTATATGAGATATCAAAACATTTGAAAGGTATCTCTGGCAAATTATAGTATTTTAATTTCGCATTAAATCGATAATTTATTGTCATTTTTTTAATATTATGTCAAATATATTTTAAATTAATAAGTGGTTTTTCTGAAAGAAAAATTCTAAATAAAATATTTATTGATTTTTGAAACGTTATTGATGATATAACAATTCATTTCTTTTGTAATAATAATAATAATAAAGTAGCATAAGTTCCATTTTCTCATTACATTGACATTCTTTTGATGCAACTATATTTTTAAATAAATAAATAATTCAGATGTTTATAACAGATAAAAATTGTTTAAAATGAAAAAAATAGAGATGTGCAATATCCAAAAGCAACATTTGTTTGTTTTTTGTGAGATTGCATATCACACTGTACGTGAATTTTTAGAGTTTGTGTGTTACAGGAATAAATTTTTCAAAGTAGATAATTATCAAAAAAAAAAAAAAAATATCAGTTTAATTAATTCAAAATATTCAGAAGAAATATGATATTTTCTTTACAATTTCAATAGAAATCGAAAAAAGAATTTAAATTAATTACTAAAGCTGAAGATAACTTCGTTCTGAATGATCATATTTTCCAAAAAAGTCTTTTTGAATTTTATTTATTTAAAAAATATTAACAAAAAAATAAAAAAATAAAAATAGCAGATATTTTAGAGAAACTCTTTATTAAATTACTGTATAACAAAAAATAAATTTAATAATAATAATAATAAATTATTATTATTATTCATAAAGTACACTTCGAAGAAACAAGCTTCAAACTACTTTATGTATATGCAAATATAAACTTTATTGTTACATATACTATTTTTTTAAATATATAAATATTAATATAAGTAATTAAATATCAACTATGAATGCATTACGGTAATAAAGTAAGTGCGTGTTTGAAGAAAAGCAGTTCTGTAGTAGAAGCTCCTCGCTACATCCCAGCATCACCCCCAACACTAGTGGTTGTTACCCTAGCAGCAGTAGTGACGATGCTTCAGTCTCCGCAAGACGTCGAGTCGGAGACTGTCGACTTCACAACTGCCTGTTTTAACCGATTTCACTCGAGAAATAAATCGCAAGTTCATAAACGGATGAATCCATTCTAATCTTCAACTGTTTGATCAGTAACGTACGAGTCGGAAAAAAGCAAGGTTTCTGAATGGAAAGTACATTCAAGAAACATCTGTCATCTGGAGAAAGTCTATTGGTTCAGAATGACCCATCGAATACCATTGGTCGAAGTGGTTTATTTAACTTACAACTCTTTCTTAGCTCACCTTTGAGCCACTGAGAACTGAAACGTCGTGTGTGTTCTCTAAGGTCAACCAAGGTAGGATTCTTTCTTTCTTTTTTTTTTTTTATCTACATCTCTCCAAAACTGAAATATATTTTTAATCTGTCATAATTTAAAATTTATTACTATCATTTAAAGCATAATTAAATGCCCAAATTACCGTATTAGAAAATTTCACGTCCGAATACACGAAACGTACTCTGCTGTTCTGATTTTAGAAATATAGATCAACTAAATGGCGTATTCGTTATTATTTAATGTACATTAACTGCTGTATAAACAATATTATTTTATACGTATCTCACATTTATCGTTTCATTGCATAGGAAGTGGTCATATAATTATAATGAATTGTATACTTAACACCGCATGCTGGAAACGTTTACTATTCAACCAGATAAAATTCGTAAAGGGAAACGAATTGGATAGTGAGTTAACTTTACGTGTGATATGCTTTAAGTGTAGATATGCATGTTTGTTTAAACATTCTAGAGTAAGCGCAATGTCCAGTAAAATAGTCTATCTTCAGCAAGAGTAAGAACGGTAATAGGCAATTTCTGTTCTTAAATCGAAACTATCATCATCTCTGATGGAGAAAAATAGCATTTAATACAAATTTTTGTACAAAAAAATGTGTAGAGAATAATGCTAAAACGTTTCACATTCAATTTTCTTATCTATACAATAAATATTTAATAAAATTATAAATGTTTACAATTAAAAAATTGACTTTACATTAAATAATTAAAGCATAGAAAAACATTATAAATTGCTTCAAAATTTTATTTGTATAACAACAATAATTAATTTTAATATATATTATTTTTTATGACTATATTTCAATTATAAAAAAAAAAATGTTTTTATTTATATTTGTTTAAACAAGCGTAACAAACCACAATTAATTGCATTCAGTTGCAACTCGAGATAAAATTTTAAAGTACAGCAGTTCATTGATTTACAAAAGTTTATTTTTAAAATATTCTTTTTTTGTTTAATTTATTTTTCTCTGGTAAAATGAAATAGTAGAAGATACTACTAAATAATTTCGTTTTCTTTTAAATTATTACTATTTCCATTCACAGAATATAGCATAATTTTATCAAAAATAGAATTTTGGAGACGAATTAATAAGAAATTTAAACCGGAATAAACTGGTTAAAAATTATTAAAGTTTTTAATACTGTAATAATTTTTTTCTTAAATTTATTTTTTTAATTATTTAATCGATTAAAATGAAATTTATTTATGTATAGAAATTACAATATCTGTGATAAAAAAATTGTCCATAATGAAAATATTTTTTGTTTTCATTATATTCATGGAAATATTCAGGAAAAAAATTCATTTTATTATCCAATTAATTAAAAGTTATATCGGAAAAATAAATCACATTATTTACATCGAAAAGAAAAAAAAATTACATTATTTATATGGGTAATTTTATTTTATTTGCGAGTAACATATGGGTAATGCCACTGACTATCTTTAAACACTTTATAGAGCAATTATAGCATCACGGCTGTGATTGCAAATAAATTGCACTACTGTTTGCTTCAATGCACTCTTCCAGATTACGCAAATTGTTTTTTTTAATAAAAATATTAATTAATTTATTTATAAATTATTAAAATGTGTAATTATAACTACCGCGCATTCTGTTTACGTCTATTGCAATTATTATTCCTTGAAAAAAATTATAATTCTGTTCGCAGATAGACTCCAAAATAGTTTTTCAAATTACTATATTTCTATAAAATTTCATGCTATTTTCTTTTTAACCATATAAAAGATATTTCTTGAAGTAACCAGCATATAAGATATTTCTGGATACGTGGTTTTATATCAAGTCATAGCCAGGATCGGTTTGGTGACTAAACAGAAAGACAAATTCTGTTTCAAAACGTAAATTTTTCAAAATTACACGTTACACGTTAAATAAATGGTAAGTTATTGTTATCGTTAACGTAAAATAAAATGTATAAAATACGAGAATTAATTTTTTTATATTATTTTCTTCATTTGAAAAAGTAGGAATCGTTAAATTAAAAATTAGGTGGAATTTATCTTTTTTTTTTTATTTTGCAAAAATTTCTTTGTTATGCGTGTATTGTCTATTGGATATAATGCAATAGAACAATGTTATCCGCATCAACCTTATGTAAACAGTGTGCAAGGTACGTGGATAAAAAATAAAATTTTACGAATTTATCTGATAATCTGTAAAAAAAAAAGTATAAAATCTGATAGTTCGAAAAAATTTTAACATGTTTTGATCGTGTAATTCTAATGGATTATGATACGAATCTCACAATTCTACACCAAAACATTAGCTGGGCGTTGCATTCCAGTCGATAAACTTCGACGTTTCTTTCTCTTCGCTGTTATTCTTCGAAAACCACGAGAGATTTCTTTATATATCTCTTTTTTTGCGAAAGTTTTATGAATTTAAGGAGTTGGATTGATCTTGTGAAGATTCTGAACAGACATATTTTCCATCATATAAATCAAAGTTTATCTGCTATATAACAAACTACAATATGATATTGGCTTCTCCTTCAATAAATAAGCCGGAAGGGTACACTTGTTAGTCTATAATAACAATAATAAATTAGATTTTTATCTCTGAAAATATCTATAAGAAAGAAAGAAAAAAGACTAAAGAAACGTTAGGGTACAATTTTCTATACTGTCTCTGTTTATTAATATTTTAAATATACACCAAAACATTAGCTGGGCGTTGCATTCCAGTCGATAAACTTCGACGTTTCTTTCTCTCTTCGCTGTTATTCTTCGAAAACCACGAGAGATTTCTTTATATATCTCTTTTTTTGCGAAAGTTTTATGAATTTAAGGAGTTGGATTGATCTTGTGAAGATTCTGAACAGACATATTTTCCATCATATAAATCAAAGTTTATCTGCTATATAACAAACTACAATATGATATTGGCTTCTCCTTCAATAAATAAGCCGGAAGGGTACACTTGTTAGTCTATAATAACAATAATAAATTAGATTTTTATCTCGGAAAATATCTATAAGAAAGAAAGAAAAAAGACTAAAGAAACGTTAGGGTACAATTTTCTATACTGTCTCTGTTTATTAATATTTTAAATATATATATATGTGGATTAGAAAATACATTCTCTAAAAATTTTAAAAGCTATTTTATTTAGAAAATTTTAAAAGAAATTGTTGAAAGTTTCCAGAACTTGATGAAAGTTTTATGAAGTTTCTATCTTTTATATTAAAAATTAAATATTCCTAATATAAATTCTATGTAGCATTATCGTTAAATAAAACCATTGAGCGATTATGTTGCAATGTGTTGAGGACAGCGATAATGAATATCAGCAAGACTGCACTAAATTCTGCAAAGAGTAGTGTCAGTAATCAAATTTCTCTCATCACGTGAATTAGCGTTTCGCGGTAATGTAGAACTCATTGGTTCTGAACATCATAACAACTACTTGGGAATTTTAGCGTTAGATATGTGGGAGTATCTGATGGTGAAGTGGCAGAACGCTTTCTTACATTCATTCCCATAACAAGTCACACTGGAGAAGCGCTTGCCAGCACTGTTTTGACCTTCCTAAACAAATGCGGCATTGATATAAAAAACTTAAGGGGACAATCTTATGACAATGCAGTAAATATGTCAGGATGCTAAAATGGCCTTCAAGCGCATATTTTAAAGATAAATCAGCTTGCACACTACATTCCGTGCGCAGCACACTCGCTAAATTTAGTTGGAGTATGTACTGCAGAAAGCTGTGTTGGAGCAGTTTCATTCCTCGGGCTTATGCAGGCAATGTACAACTTTTTCTCAGCATCGACACACCATTGAGCGATTATGTTGCAATGTGTTGAGGACAGCGATAATGAATATCAGCAAGACTCTGCACTAGTTCTAAAAGGAGTGAATGACACAAGGTGGTGTGCAAGAGCTGATGCGACTAAGGCTTTATCCGAAGGTTATAGTAGCTTCCAGAAAGCTTTGCAGGTCATTGCTGAAGATATGAATCAAAAGCCACAAGTAATTCATGAAGCTAAATGCCTCCTAAATGACTTGTCAAAGAAAGAAAATGTTATCATGGCAGGCTTCTGGGCTGTAATCTTAAACCGGATCAATGGAGTAAATAAATCTCTACAAACGAAATCAATAGAACTTTAAACAGCAGTCAATCTTCTGAAATCATTACTCGATTTATTAAATTCGCAAAGAGAAATATTTGATGAATACGAAAGAAAGGCAAATGAGAAAATATATTCGCAATACACAGATGAATGTAGACGTGTGCGCATAAGAAAACGACATTACGATGACGGTGACGCAGAAAATGTTGTGCTTCAAGGAAGTGAAAAATTCAAAACTGAAACTTATCTACCTATATTAGACAATTTATATGGAGAACTTTCCCGTCGTTTGGAAGCATATAGTTCCTATTTGGGTTCCTCGTTGACTTCCCATCGATGGTGTCCGTAAAATCCGAAATCCATAAAATCGAGGTTTTACTGTAGTTCCAATTGTAGATGATGTCAGGGGAGAGATAAATCTCCTCTTCATGTTTTGTGTGAATGTGTGTCCCTTTTAGGGCTAAGGTATAATTTTCTTGGGTTGAATTTTCTTGCACCATAAGATTTTTTACAGTCCCATTGAAGAAGATTCTGTCTTTTGTGATTAAGATGGGACTTCTTATGGGATGATCCTGTTGGGGTACACAATAGACCACTAGTGGTTGCAGCACTAGGACTGTATAAAGCTCCTCTTTCCTACAATACAATACAATGATGGAATATAAAAGTTGCTGCTACCAGATATATTGATATTATATAGCATGTGCAATATGGCAGCTGAACTGAAACTAATCTAATAAGCATATAAAAAACATTTTTATATGATAAATGATGAAAAATATCCCTGAAAATTTATTGCAAGCAATGTATTTTTATGCATTTTCTCTATCTGTACATCATAGCTTTATCCAATTTGATAAATTAGTATTTCTTGTAAATTAGAATCTCTACATAAGTATGGATCTATGTAAGTTGAGGACAATCTGTATATATTAATATTCAGAATTTTAATTACAAAAACACTTTAAATAATGAATACTGGGAAATAAATAGAAACAATGGCAATAATAAGGAAAATGTAAAATCCAATTTTTGGTAACAATAACTACATATTTCTTTGGATGGCATACATTTTCAGATGCAAATACTCCTCAGTTTATACATTTTTGAGTTTCTTAATACTTATTTTATGCAGTTAATAAGGTCCCGTGCTTAAATGCAATTATCAGTAGGTCAACTATTTAATTGTAGGAGTGAGAACAAATGACTTCTATGAGATTGCACCCACTAGCAACTCTTTTGTTGGTGAAATAAACAATAGGAGTCCTTTGTTCTCACTCCTGCAATTAAATAGTTGACCACCTGATAAATTGCATGTGGGCACAGGGCCTAATGTTTATTTATTATTAGTGTTGTTATGCAGTTTATCAAATATTAAAAATAAAATATAATACAAAAAATATTAAAACAATAAACTTTTGCTAAAAACAGTTGTTTTTTATATTTAAATTTTTCAATTTTAAACATAAAATAAATTTTTTCATTTTTAGCATATTATGATATTAATATAACAATCATTATTGCTATCAGTAACATTATTAATATTTTGACTGTAGATATTAAATTTATCATTTCTTATAATAATCAGTAATATAAACAGCAATAAATAGGCAGATAATACACAAAAGATTGACAAAAATAAATTTTAATAACAAGTGGTTTCAACTATGCACACGGTCCACATTAGCAGTTCAAAGCACACATTTACATAAAAATACCATAGCTTTTACATATACAATAAATCGAGCATATATTCTAACAATTCAAATTCAAAAATACGGTATTGGCTCACACCTATTAATCCCTTGAGTGCCTTCGTTATCTATGCATGTCAAAGCCACAGAAAAAAACAATTAAAAAAAAAGATATTAAAAAATTCCCTCTTGATTTTATTAATCCAGCATTTGCTAATTGGTTTTTTGCAGTAGGTTCTATATTTTTTAGTTGCCAAAATATTTTTTTTTTAAGTTATGTGTAAACAAACATTGTTTATATTTGAATGGCTTGATAGGATTTGGAGTTTTTATCCCATCCTATCAATTTTATAGTCTAACCTACCAAACCCATTCCAATTATGTGATTCAATAAATGATAGTTTGGAAATTATAAAAAAATAATATTAAAATAAGTTATAAAATTCTGAAAATAAAAAAAGTATTGATAGATGATAAATTCTGTTAAAATAAACTAAAATATATCATAATCATTCACTTTTATGTTTTAATTTCATGGAAATTTAAAAGAAAATCATGAAAACAAAACATAAACACTATCAGGCCATTTAAAGGGGCATGGTAATTTAATTGTTTTACAGCAGCCACTCTTGTAACTGATAAATTGATAAAACACCACTGATAAATTGTAGTAATCTTTATTATGTAAATGAGTTGGATTTTTATTTTTGATATACAGAATAGATTTAAATTTACTTCCCAGTTAAGCAAAATTTCTTTTTTATTCATATTAACTTTCTAATGGTACTGTATCAAACTTGTGTTGTTATAATTGGGACTGTATACATAATTTAATGATGTATTATTTATTACTCTATGATCATTAGCTTCAAAAATATAAAAGTTCAAAGTGTGACAAGTTTTTGCTGCATTTATTCCCCTGAAGTTACTCTCTACTCATATGTAGTTCTACATCAAAATATTTATCATATCATTACATCTAAAATTTTCAAAAAAGCTATAAATGATTTTAAAAAACAAAAGTTCAAAAAAAAATAACATGAAAACTTTAAAATTTGAAGTTTAGAAAAATTGTTCTAAACTGCAAACTCACAGTTACAAGTAATATCATAGACATTAGTAATCTTATGGTAACAAGTATAATTACTGTGAGATTACTTATTTGTTACACAAAGTAATCTCACAGTTATTACTTATTGCATTAGTATTACTATGAAATTGCTCTGTATTATAATAAGTATTCTCAAGTGTTGTGTAACAATTAATGCAAAGTTACATTATTCAAAATAGCAATTATTCACAATTAACATAACAGTAAATGACTCCAAGTTCCTACCTAGCCAGGTTTCTAATTTCTGGAAAATAAATTCCAAAAATAAAGCAACAAATCTAACAAGGGAACATCGCACCCGATGTGTCTGGGATTTTGCTGATATTTTGTCATCTGAAAGAGCATAAACAATAGATGAAGAATCACCCCTATATTGGGAGCCACTACTCTAGCGTTTTCAAGAAAATCGCTTTTGAAATTTCAGAAATTTTTTGTTTTACTTAAATAGCGAACGCTCTGAGATTCGATTACGTGTTGTAGTGGCTATGTCGGGGTTCTGACAGTCTGAGGGTGTAGGTTCGAAATAAAATAAAAATTTTAATTTATAAAATATTTAAAGATTATTAAAATATATTGTTTAAATAACATTTAACAATTTGTATAATTATAAATGTATTTTATTTCAGTCTATATTTTCATATAAAAACGAACGCTAAACATGAAAATTTCCTCGATCAAATTCTTGGAAACATTTCAAAAAACTACTCATGTATGCAGCAGTACACAAGTCACAATCCAGATAGAAACCATCTCCTTTTCTCTCAGGCTATTCAAGAACAATAAACATCATTCTTCTCCCGTATTCAAAAACAATACTTAAAACCGAAGTTAAAACCAAAGTAGATCGAATTTCATATCTTCTTGTCGAAAATACTTTTCTTTTATATAAGAATTTTTATAAAAATGAAAATAAGATGATTATCCTTTCTTTTTATATTTTTAATCAAATTTAAGAGCAAGTAACTCTTTATTTTATCCAAATGTATTTTAATTGAATAAATTGAATAATTATACACTTAATACAAGTACCTACTTATAAATCCTCAATCTTTTATTGATTTTTATATATTTTTTATAATTTATGAGAGATAATGAGTATCAAATCGCTTTAAGGTACTTTATTCTCTGTTACTTCTTTTAAAAGAAAATCGATATAAGAAAATAATAATTATCGAAATCTGAAATGATTACTCTTTTATACAGAGTTTCTTTTAAACGAGAGAATTTTACTCTTACGTTCATATAACTTGAGAAGAAAATTCTAAGATAATCTGAATTTTATATATTTTATTATAAGATAAATCTGAATTCCATTCCTAGATTTGATAATATCATAAATGGCAAATAAAATTTTAATAAATAAAAAAATAATTAAATTCTTTTTGAAGATCGGTTATTCATAAACATCATTGCTAAAGTTATGTTTATCAAAGCTAAAATTATAAAATTAATCTATTTTATTAAGAACATATAAATAAACGCAGTAAGAAATTATATAATTTTTTATTTTTGTGTTTTTGGATCTCTGAACGAATTAATGAAATTCCCATAATTAAAACCTATGGTAAATCGATGATCGGTTAACGAACAATTCGGATAACGAATATTGTCTTGGTCTCCAGAACGAATTAATTAAATTCCCATAAAAACCTATGGTAAATCAGGATCTCCAGAATGAATTAATCAAATTCCCATAAAAACCTATGATAAATCAATGATCAGTTAACGAACAATTCGGATAACGAACATTGTCTTGGAACGGATTATGTTCGTTAACCGATCACCCACTGTATATGTGACCATCTCGAACTCATCGATAACGTTGATTCTTGTATTATTGAATAGAAACAATTGCTAATGCATATATGAGTCCATAGTCCATGATGATATCTTCAGCTGGACGCATTTATGCATTTATAGCAATCAAAGTTAATTAAAAATTGCATAAATACTTATAAACGGATTTTTATTTATACATATAAGCCATATTTTGAAGGGCCCTGTGAGAAATATCCAATTGGGCCCCACATTAACTTAATCTGGCACTGATGATGCACATCCCCTTACAACATTTGTTATTCACCAATAGTTAGCAAAAACTCATTGGCAGAGATTCTTCAACCACCATACTCTCAGATTTCTCTCTGGTTGACTTTTTTCTTGTTCTTTCAACTGAAAAAATACTTAGAGATGATATATCTAATCAACAGAGAACATAATAAAAAAGCACTTGATGAGAGGGCTATTCCATGTTAAAAGGAATATAAAAATTCTTCATGAATTGAAAAAAATTATAGCAGTGAATTGTTGCAGAAGAGGACTATTTTGGAGAAGATAAAATGAATTAATTTTTGCTAGATTGTTTGTTTTTTTAATTGAATAGTATAGAAACTTTTTCATCAAATCTTGTATTAGATATGATCCAAATATATTCTGATTTTTCAAATGAAAATCTTTTCTTGATAGTTGTCAGAGAATCAGTCATTGACCTTAATGTCATTTCTAGACAAAGAGAGTGGTATCCCTTCTTTATAGTAGAGGGATTTGAATTTGATTGCTGTTTAAAATCATTTGGCTACAATATTTCAAATTATTAATGAATGAAAATTATTAAAGAATGTGTGTATGGTTGTTCATTCTTTTTTCCATGTATTTTGATTTTCTTTTTTTCCTTCAGATTCACTTCTTTATTGTATATCAGATAATTGGCAATGAAAATCAGAATCAAATTAAAATAAAAATATTGCAATAATTTCTTACTGCAAATAAAAAAAAAATTTCTTGTTTTTTTCAATAATAATAAGTATTTGAATATATGTATGCAATTTATTTATTTTTTTAGTATTAAATGCATATTGTCCATAATTCTGATTTTATAGCTTATTTTTTGAAGGAAATGGAGGCTTATAAGATAGGATTCATGTCTGTTTGTCCCCATTAATAACTTTTGAACTAGTTACAGGAAAACCTGTACTAGGTGGCCAGCTTCGGCAGCTGAGATTGTGGCCACCAATTACAAGTTAGCCACCAGATACAGTTAGCAACAAATTTCTTTATTAAACATCATAGTTTGAAATACAAAGTTTATGACACAGTTTCACATTACTAATTAAATCTAAGGAAAGAAGTCACTAATTAATGTCTGTTTTTGGGATTTTTTCACTTCAGAATGCTCAACTGATAGAAGATTTAGATTCTATCTGTCATTTCTGATCAAAACACGATTTGCTGGCCACTTAGTAGATGTTGCACACAAGATGCCGAAATTAGATATCACTGGCCATGGCTAAGGAACACAGATGGTCATTTTACACAGTTTAAAAATCCTGCAATATGCTTGGGTGGATATTAAGGTGGCCACAGCTTTCAGGTTGGCCACCTAGCTCAGGTGTCCACCAGCACATGTTTTCCTGTAGTATATTTCTATGAAATATTTGTAATAATGTTTTACAATAAATGGTCACTTTGATACCAATAATTCTGTAGGGTTACATTTAATTTTTTATCAAAATTTTATTTTATATTTTTGACAATAAATGATGCTAAGTGTTAACTGTGTATGGATAACTTATAACTTACCTTTTGTCAATATCTATCACAATGTTGTCACAGGCACACTGACGTGAAGTAATTGTGATATAACAATGAGTGACGTCACATCCTGTGATGATGATGTCATTGTGATATCTAAGCTTGTTAAATTAACATTGAAATTTCACATGAAAATCCAATGAATTCCAAATGCTAAGTAAATGAAAAATAAATAACCCATTCAGAAAATGAGTGATTTTAGTTTTTCTGATGTCAGGACTTTTGTTTTTCAATATATAATTTATATTAAATTTTGTTAATTCATTGTATTAAGCAAATTTAATAATAAAATATTACCAAATAGAGTTGTTAATTACTATATTGGCTTGTTGAATATTTTGTGGTTTATTCAGGAAATTGATCATAAGGGGAAATTAATTTACTGATTACCCTAGTTAATTAAGAGTCTACTGTATTAGTTAGTTAATATTTTATCAAACCATTTGCAATTGCCATCATATATTGTTTCTTTTCTACAGTTTTCAATATAGTTTCTGAATAAACAATGAAAGGAAATGCTTTTATGCAATATAGTTTCTTCTTCAAATCTTAATAAAAAGTTTATTTTTCCTTATGATATTCTATGTAAAATTTAACTTTAATTATCAGTATTTATAATTACAAGTAATTATAAGTATTTACAAAAATTAGAATCTAATTAATATAATAGGATTTATAGCCATCCAAAACATAACTGCCAAATGGGAATGTAATAGTAAATTACAATATAAACAGTCATCCCCTGAAATTACATCCTAATTGATTCCAAGATTGGAGTTGTTAACCAAGATTATATTTCTTTGCATTTTTCTTCTTCTGCACTATTGTAAGACAATTACACTCAAAAACTAGCACAAGACTGCAGAAATTACTTTATTTTGACAAATGTTTTCTGATGACCCCGAAGGAGGATTGAAAACATTTGTCAAAATAAAGTAATTTCTGCAGTCCTGTGCTAATTTTTGAGTGTAATAATCAAGATTATATTAGTTAAGACAGATTTCATAATTGCAATGTTAAAATAGGATGGATGATTCCAGACAATAAATATTGATCAAGAAAAATATACATTTAAGTCTGTAGACATTCTGCCACTTTCTATTTTTGAATTTTCATAAATTGTAAAGTTTGAAAAACAAATGACAATTTGACAAGAAGGAATTTTTTTTTTAATTGTAGGTAGATCATCTAGATCATCATTGATAATCAGCAATACAGTGCAGTATAATGCATTTGCCCTTGAAGATGGCTTAAGGAAAAGTTTTAAAATCTATTGAGACAAAGACCCCTTCTTTTTACCTCAGTATATCATAAGAGCAATCAAGAATTTTCTTTATTCTTTATCTAATTTGTATCTGCTTATTCAAATTAATATCCTCAAAAATTTTGATGCCTTCAATGAATCTGATTCCTTCAATCAACTTTAAAACTATTACGATGATCTTATGCTGAGACAGCTTCCTGAAGAGTTCGTTGCTTCTGAATTTCAACAAGATTATGGAGTTGCCAACTTATGATTATAGGAATCATTAATTCTATAAGACATATTCAGCATCAACTTCCAAGTCAGATTCTGTTGTCATAGCAATGACTGTTATTGTTGCCTGGGAATAGGATTGATTTTTAGAATAGCTTCTGAGTCTTGAACCTCCATGAAGAAAGGATAAACTTTTTAAAATCTTTCATTGTTTATTCAGAAACTTCAATCCATCATTACGTACTTTATTGCATCTAGAATACTGAAGACCTTTAAAAGTTTTCACTATTAGATTCTTGTCATCCTCTACAGCTGTATTAAAACTGTCAAAGGATTGTCAAATATAATAGGCCTTGAAAGTTTTGATTACTCTTTGATCTTTTAGCTAACTTAAACAGATAATGTTTGGAGGCAAGAAAACAACCTGTTTACATGCTAGTTAATAGCTTAGTTATTAATTACTCATAGCTTAGATACAATTTATGAATAATGCAAGGGAAATATAATATAATTTAGGCATAAATTTATACACTTCATTTAATATATTGTTCTAAGACAACAACTTACAGCTGTTGAGATCTTATATGCAATACATGAATAATGAAAATCTAAATATGAATAAATTTGTATAGAATGGCATTGTCAAGCCAATTTAGCCTAAGACATCTAGTAAAGACAATATTTTTCTTGTTATCTGGTTAAAAATTTTATTTTGCTGTAAATGATATTTTTCATTAGATTTATTCATATAATAAAAGCTATATTTTCAATTATTAATTAAATTCTTATTTTTAAAACAGTTAATATGGCTTATATGAAAAGTTTACATTTGCCAAAACAGATTGATTTCACATTATGAATTATATTGATAAAAGGAAAAATATCAAGAACTATCATCATTACATTGATATCTGGTCTTTTGTGTTTCAATATATAATTTGTATTAAATTTTGTTAATAATTCATTGTATTAAACTTTGTTAATAATAAAATATTACTGAATAGAGTTGTTAATTAATATATTAGTCTATTAGAAATATGCTGTTTGTAATATTTAAGCAAATTTATAACTAATGATGTGAAAGCCAACTTCAATTCTGTATAAGAACAATGTCTAGATATATAAATTTTAATTTTCTTCTTTATTTAAAACATTAATTTCTTTTTTTTTTTATAAAATATGAAAAAATAATTTAGATAATAAAATTCTATCATTTTATTAACAGAGATTAACATTAATTAATTTATATCTTATATGAGTAATAAATTTAGATTATAAAAAAGACGACATTTTTTTTTATAATAAATTTTCATTTCATAATGAAAATTTATAATTAAACATTACTCTCAATTATTTTAAAAAATATATTTAACAAGAAATAAAAAAAATTGAAGAATATTCATGATTGAAAAATTTTTATTGATTTGTTGATATAAGACTGATTTGTTAAAATATCCCAGTTTATATTATATTTTCAAATAAAAAGATTTTATTTATGATATTTAGCAATTTAGAAGCAACTTTATTTTATATGAAAATTATTCAAAGGTTCTTAAATAAATGCAGGAGAAATGTCATATTGAAATAGCAGAATAAAAAAAATTTAAACATTTTTTATTCCAAAAAGAAATTTTGCTAAAATTGCTTAAACTGAAATTTTTTTTTATATAATATGGTAATTCAAATTAGGACTGAATAATGCTAATGCACTAGAAATGTAATTTAGATCTCTATTAGAAGAAATCATCAGAAAGAATTTCAACATCTTAAAATAATAATATTTTCATACTTTTTGTTTGAATTTATTTAGTATAAAAAATTAATTGCAGGTCAATATAAAAACAGTTAAAACAGCAAAATAAATTATATATACAATTATAGTATATATAATTTATATTTTAGAGATAATTTAAAAAATATTTTATTGTATCTAGTTAATAAGATATTGATAGTTTCAATCTTTAAAATTTTTAATTTTTTAAGAATAGTTTTTAAAATATGTTACTAATAAATCAAAATATGAAATAATTATAAGTTACCATGGTATAATGAAAAAATTATCTTTAAACTTTCCTAAGTTTTACATATATATCTTTTTATTTACTGCTCTTAAAGGCTTAAACTTAAGAAGTAATCTTATTAGCACCAATGAGCAGACCAAATATGATTGTATAGTTCAACAAACTTTTATTGAGTGATGTTTTTGGCGTTAACTCGCCCTCTTCAGCTCCTACATTTAAGTAACAGTATTCGTTCTCAAACTTAGAACATAATCGTTAGAAATCAAACAAAAATTAAAAAAAAAAAAAAACAATTGTAGGAGCTGAAGAGGGCGAATTAATGTCGAAAACCTTACTCAATAAAAGTTTGTTGAACTATACAATCATATTTGGTCTGCTCATTGGTGCTAATAAGATTACTTCCTAAGTTTTAATTAATAAAAAAGAATTTGAACAAAGATTTTATTAATAAAGATATATTGAATAACAATTCAATAATCTACTACTACTAATACTAATACTAATACTACTAATAATACTAATACTACTACTACTACAGGCCGGTTTGCACTTTGATTAGGGATTAGTGCGAGTGGTTAATGCAAGTGATTAGTGATTAGTACTAAACACGTTTGGATCATAACTGATTAGTGCGAGTGATTAGTGATTAGCGAAGTAGACTGATTAGGAGAGCATTCTATTTTGTTGTTTAGTTCAGTGTTTAGCATGGATCATAACTGATTAGTGCGAGTGATTAGTGATTAGCGAAGTAGACTGATTAGGAGAGCGTTCTATTTTGTTGTTTAGTTCAGTGTTTAGCACTTTGCAAATGGACGTTATTTGTATGTAGTATCTCTTTTTTTTAATAATGGCAGAGTGGAACAAAGATCAAACCTATAAATTTGTGCAAGAATATTTAAAACATGAATGTCTTTATAATTGTAAAGAACCGAAATACAAAAATAAAGGATCCCGAACTGCTTCCATTTGCCAACAAGTATAAAATAGCATGCAATTTCACTTTTGCAGGCAAAGCACATCTCATGAATGTATCAGATTTCTGTATGACGGGTGCGACATGGTTTAATAATTCATTACACGACTCTTCAGTCATCCTGAGTGCATAGTAATATTCCATAGGATCCTCATCAGCCAATTCTTTAAGGAGTTGGTGGCTGGCACCATTAATGGATCTTCTACTTATCCATTTTCGTTCCCATAACTTTTTCGGTCTTGCAAGTTCTGATTCCACGCATTCTTTGATTTCCTACACCACTCTGTTTAATATTTCTTTCGTTACTTCCTGCATTTGCAAACGTGATTGTTCGTCCATTTTTACAGTTGTTGCTTGTTCGACGTCCAATAGTTAACTGATTTACTAAACTAATCGAAACAGCTAAACAGTATTGGACACTACTCGCACTACATGTATGCACTAATCACTCGCAATAATCAATAATCACCTGCACTCACACTAATCAAAGTGCAAACAAGCCATACTACTACTACTACTACTACTAAATAATAATAATAATAATAATAATTCTCCTGAATAATAAAAATAATAATACTGATTTACTAAACTAATCGAAACAGCTAAACAGTATTGGACACTACTCGCACTACATGATGCACTAATCACTCGCAATAATCACTAATCAATAATCACCTGCACTCACACTAATCAAAGTGCAAACAAGCCATACTACTACTACTACTACTACTACTACTACTAAATAATAATTATTATTATTCAGGAGAATTATTATTTTAATTACTAAAAAGTTGCCTTTATGTTCAATATACAGTAATACCCCGACTTACGTGGTTCTTGATTTTTTTCGTTTGGCAACACTCCTGCACGCTATCTTGCTGTGATACGCATTGGACGCATTTTGCGCTAACTCTGTGCACAATTACGAATCTACAATTGACAAAAGTTTAGATTGTTTTGTTATACGTTTTCTAAACCCTTAAAAAACTATGTTGTCCAGACAAAGTAAATCTGATTCTCCTGCACCTAATAAAAAAAAGGAAAACGATATCTTTGGAATGTAAACTTAACTTTATCAAGGATTTTGATAACAGAATGAAAAAATTGTGAATTGGCAAAGAAGTTTGAGCTAACGGAATCCACAGTAAGAACAATCATAAAATATAAAGAAAGAATTCTTGATACGGTGAAAAATGCTCAAACCTTGAACTTAAGCATAATTCATAAACGTCATGGTATTATTGCTGAGATGGAAAAAAAAATGCTGAAGATATTGTATGATAATTAAGTAAAATGAATAATTTTTTACATAACTCATTTATTTTTTTAATATTTTGTATTATTATAAACTGCAGTTTTATTAAAAATTTTTCTTCTAAACTAGTGTTTTTGTTAGTCCTTGGTCCAATTAAACCAAATTTCTATATATTTTTATGCAAAGTTATGTGATTTTCATTGGTCCCACCTATCGTGTAACTTTGGGGTATTACTGTATATAAAAAAATCTTTTAGTTATTTCTCTGTATACAATGAGTCCTCATTTAACATCATCTTACTTAATGTTATTTTGCTATTGCATCATCATCAAAAACTAATTAAAAAAAAATCAGAATTTAGGGCACAAACAAAATCTATAATGATAGAAAAAAGATAACTATATTATATATGAGCACTAACTTAATGTTCATAGACAATATTATGTAATTTATTTATCTTAATTAAACAATACAGTGCACAGGAGATTTGAACAGATTGACTGGATGCAAATTCTTTGGCTTTCTGCTCAGAGGATCCAGAATCAATTAGAAATCCATCCACTGGAAAATTTATATGCTAGATTAATGGAGTTTTTGGTTTCAGAAATCTATTCTCAATATTAAATGAGGAATTACTAAATTGAATAACATTGAAAGTTGAGTTTATGTTATGAATCAAAAATATGTTTAAATATTAATGCCTGGATTATATTAATTTTGCATATTTTAAATTATCTCAAACAAATGATTTTTAATTTTATTCCCCACTTATTAGCATTATATTATAGTAATATAATTACTTATTATAGTAATATTAAGGAATATAAATTGAAGAGATGATTTTTAGCATTGATTATATGCATAAAATAACAAATTATTACGGAAATAATTTTAATAATTTATATCATCTGATTCTATTTTATGTGAATTTCAGAATTTAAAATGATCAGTTTTTTAAATATTTTTGCTTAATTTGGTTTGGTTAATTAAACAACAATATTCTTTTAAAAATTATATATATGGAATATTATGTCTAGTGTTTGTTCTGATTTGAATAATACTTTTTTAAAGTAATTTAATAATTACAGAAAAATATGATGATAATTAGATGATTTTGAAAGATAGATTTTTCTAAAAACAAAAGAATACAAATAACAAAAAATATTTATTAAACATTTTATTTATTCTTATTTTAATAGATAATTTATTTTTGCATCAATTGAAAATAAATTGTTAAAGTTAATTGAAAAACAAAAATGATCAATATCTTTATAGCTATTCCTTGATTAATATTGATGCAAGATTTTTATGATAAAATAATTATATTAATAGTAAGAAAATTTGATAAAAGTTCAATTTTTGTTTTGCTTTTTAGAAATGATTAGAAATTAT
Source organism: Olivierus martensii (assembly GCA_000484575.1). Taxonomy (NCBI): domain Eukaryota; kingdom Metazoa; phylum Arthropoda; class Arachnida; order Scorpiones; family Buthidae; genus Olivierus; species Olivierus martensii. Next base: position 8,275 of record AYEL01064733.1, on the reverse strand, counting down.
TGTTAACAGTAAAGTATTTAATTAATTATTATATATAAAAATATTCATAAAATTTAAAAATTTTTTATATAAAAAATATAAAAATTTAATTAAAATTTATAAATTTATATAAAAATATTCATAAAATATGTAAAATATAAAAATTGTCATATTCAAAATTTTCATAAATATTTAATATATTAATAATTAGTCTTAACTCAAGATTCAAACATGTCAGGTATTTCATATATCAAGACACACTTAGTGCTTCCATCATCTGATATGAAAGCATCTCCATTTTTATGCTTGTGATATATGTTTTTTGTAATCCATATAATTTAATTTGTAATTTAAAATACAATCTACAAGATTTAGTAGAATGATTTTTTGAATGATTTTGCCTAAGATTTTTTAATTATTAACATTTTATTACGAAATAATAATGCTGCCATTTTTAAATAGGCAATAATAATAATAATAATAATTCCCAGCTTGCATTTCTTGAATGCAAATATTTAGATCTTGAGATTTTAATATTGAAATTTTTGTTTTATTATTATTTTGGCCCACAAAAGCATAGTACTGTATTTTGTTAAATTTAAAATAGCTAAAAGTAACATTACTAAAATTAAAATATGAATTTGATGCTTTACATTTTAAACTTTCGTGATCTGAAACAACGTGTAACAAAATTATATAATTTGGAATGAAAAGTTGCGAAATGAATCATAATTCGCAACTTTTTATCATGTATGGAGGAGAACGATCTTTTAACAAACAAAATATCAGCCGTTTGAAATAATAGTGATCATTGAATATACTTTTTATCATGTATGGAGGAGAACGATCTTTTAACAAACAAAATATCAGCCGTTTGAAATAGTATATTCAATGATCACTATTAATAGATTATTCTATTTTATCATCATTAATTTATTCTAAGATTTTTTTAATATTGACAATTTAAATATTTAACAATTTCAAAACGTAATCATTCCCATTCTAATGGACATATAATAGTCAAAAACATAAAAGCCAAAAGTGCCAAATAAGCTGATGAATCATTGTTGGTGCGATGACGTTTAATAATAATTCGATGGTAGTAAACAGAGAGTTAAAAATACGAAAAATATAACAGAAAAAATATCCTGATTGAAAAACCAAATATTCAGATAACTTAGTTAATTGTTTAAATTGCTTTAACAATCTTCTGCTGAGTAAAAGCTTCCTGCACTTCCACTTATAGCGGATTTGATTCCTGTCCCACATCTCCAGATTTTTCAAAACGGATCCAGGCTGGATCAAAACTGGCTCGTTGAATCCCCCCATCCTTTCAGTGGAATCCATCATAGGTATTGGCCAGCCTTTAGTGCGCTCTGAAAATGCAGCAGTCATTTATATTACTCGTGCAATACCGCAGTATATTGAATAAACTTTATTAAGTATTTATTTACGTGCTGCATAAACAAAATATAGAAAGAATACTATTATAGGTTGAGTATTCCCAATCCGAAATATTCTGAAATCAGTAATTTCGCTGTGAAAGCGACCCTACACCTGATGACAGCATCGGAAGGCAGTATTGAGTCAATGGAGAGCCAAAGTTCATTTATATCACTACGTCGATGATATAGTCCACTAAATTCTTCGCGATCTTACAGTAAATTGCCATAATATAATGACTATTTTGATAAATAAGCTATAAGCTTCGAATAAAATTACTATATCAACATGATTTCAACATGTAATGAATTATCTTCGTGTCTATAATATATACTATGATCAGATGCGCAATGATGTTTTGCGCATTCCAATCGATTCTAACAGTTATAAATTGGAGAATTATAATTTTAAGTCGTTCTCGAAAGGCTGCATGATTAGCCGTCAAACGAAGTAAATTGATATAAATGTTTATTCGAAATTGAAAACTGTAAACCCAGAGGTCCGATTACATAAAAATAAACATCGTTTTTACTACGCTAGCTATTACCTTTTACATCAAAATTGATTGTTCTGTGCGCATTAATACCGAAATTGAAAACTGTAAACCCAGAGGTCCGATTACATAAAAATAAACATCGTTTTTACTAACGCTAGCTATTACCTTTTACATCGAAATTGATTGTTCTGTGCGCATTAATATCGTCAGAAAAGTTGGTAATACGCCGCTCTTATAGACTTAATACTTCCTTCCGATGCTGTCATCAAGTATAGTTTCGGACTTTTGGGATGAGATTATGACTCACTGTGATGTAAAAGATGACGCAATAGTTCGCGCGCAACTGTGGTGAACTATCATGATTCAGTAAATCATCAAAACGTTGTCAGTGCAAGGTGTCTGTGACTACCCTGATGAATACTAATTTTCTGTTTTGTTTATATATCGTTAAAAATTTTAAAAAAGGTCCGATAGTGAATTTTTTCTCACTTCATTATACCATAAATTCTCGGTTTCAAACATTTCGTATTAAGAATACTCAACTGTATTACATAAAAGTATCATAGTATTTTGATATGGCTAGAGCCTGCTTGTTCTTGTAGAAGGCACTTCGAATGTTGTATTATAATTAGTGTTCAGTTCGTATTAATGTGCATTTATTTCAGTCAATCATCATTCAAGAGATTTAATTGAATATATTTTAGTGTGATATTCTAATACCACCAGTATGTCATAGATATTGATCTGAAATTTGTTTTGCCGATTACGAATAACTTGCTTCAAAGCAAATTTTTTATTTTGTTTTTACTGGAAGCATGCTGTTTGTTATATTTACTGCATTTTTATATAAATAACGCAAGCTAGATGGTGCAAAGAAGTCTGTTATACTTCTTTCTGGGATCAGAGATCGATTTCTGGTCCAATATTTCTTTTTCCGATGATCTGGATGTGGTTTGTTGATTTCTCTTCGGCTTTTCCATGAATATTTGCTGATCCATTGTGTGGTCTGGAATGGCCGCCAACATATATTCCCTGTGTAGATTTAGTGACATAAATTAATGAATTTCATATATACTGTGTAGTTATGATTATAAAAACACTGTTGTTGTACAAGACTTGCCATACTTCAATTTTTGGAAGCCATGACTGTAAAGGAAAGATTGTGAATGTGATTTGTGCACAATAAAATTCATTTCATTTTCTCCTCATTAGATAATACCTGAATCATACTTTCAGTGAATAGAATACAGATCTCTATCTCATTTTCTCTCTCTCTCTCTCTCTCTCTCTCTCTCTCTCAAAATACTTTTCAGTGTTTAGTGAGCTATCTAAAGAAATACAGAATGTTTACTATTATAATCAATAAGATAATAAGTTTTCAATAATGAGGGAAGGATGTGGTATCAGGTGGTTAAAATGAAATCGGGGATTTTTGAATGAGTACGCAATTCTATAAGATGAATTGAAATTTTGTGTGGAAATGAAAAGATGTTATATTGTTTGTTCATCTAGTGTTGAAATCAAGAAATAAAAATAAATGCATGGTAAATGTCAATATATCTCTCAAAAAGCGAAAAATTTCTTTTTGTGTAAAGTTATTATTTAAAAAATATATATAGAAAATTTACCTTGATTATTGTAGTAGATATCTTTATACTGTATTTTTCGAGGCTTTTTAAATCTTATTTTTTCATGTCTAATTACTTATTATAAATGATTATAATTACCTTGATTATTGTAGTAGATATCTTTATACTGTATTTTTCGAGGCTTTTTAAATCTTATATATAACTTAATTTTTTCATGTCTAATTACTTATTATAAATGATTATAACGTACTACATGAGTAAAATCTTTGTTAATATTCTACAATTTAACCATATTTATTTGCATATATCATTTTTCCTATACTAATATATTGTATAGGCTAAAGATTCAGAATAAAAGTGCATTTAAAGTAATTGTTATATCGTGGTTACATCGCATCTTTGGCATCATCCATAAAGTACGTCATCCTGTTTCGAACACTTTTTATCCCTCTATTCCCTTTATCATTTTTCGTTACACCGAGGCTGATTTCCCTGGCCATGACGTCACAAATTTGAAGACCCCATGCTTTTACTTAAAACAAATTTTTTCTGATTTTATGTAAAAATAAAAATAATAAAATAGTTGAAATAAGATTACTTTACACTATTAATTTGTTACATATATTACTTACTGTATTCTTTAATTTATAAATAAATCTTCAAACAACTGAATATAAATGGCTTAGAACTAGATATACTTGTATATCTTGCATTTTATAACAAATGTATTTCTAAATATTTTACATTACAGTTTTATTTTTAGAACAATTAAGGTAAATATTTTATAAAAAAAAGGTAATCAGAAATATTAAACTGTAACTATTTTTACACGTCACAATTTGCATAACCCACTCCCTACGTCATTTATCATCACAAATCTATTATCTCCTCCCTCCTCTAAATATAATCTATATTTTAATGTGATAATATGATCAAATAATTTCTAATTACAAAATTGCATTATGTTTTAAGATATGTTTTTGAGTTTAATGTTAAGATATTTTATTTAAATTTGTTAATTTTAAATTATTTTAACAAATATTTACTATATGCAAGATTAGTTGCATAGTCTATTAGATTTATATATGATTTTTTTGCGTATAAATGGTTTTGATATTTGTACAATAATATATTACACCTTAACCATGGTTATTGGTTTGATTTCAGTTTTGTGTTCAGACTTGAAACAAAATCAAGAATCGTCACTGATTCAAAATTTATCTTAAAATAATACTGTACTGTAATTATAAATATTTGAAGATATTAAATTACAACACAAAATAATCATTTCTCAATTTACATTTAATTTTAAGTGAAATTTTAAAAATTTATTTTAATAACATAGTAAAATTATGATATAAACAATAAGAATTAATACGATTTTTTCCCTCAAATCCAGTGTGCTAAGAATTTTCCGGAATTAAGTTAAAAAATATACAACATTCGAAAAAATAATTTTAATTAAAAATCGTTAATAGATTTATAAACTATCAATAGAGAATAGAAATAATTAAAAAAATATAGAAATTCAAAATCCAATAGACTACTTTCATTTGTAATTTAATAAAATTGTAGCCTTTATTGCAACTGTGGTAGGTAAGGTTGTAACGACAATAATTTATTTCTCGCATTGTATTATATTTCATTTTACCACCAATTAATATTACTATTAATTAATAATAATAATAATATAATTTTTAATAGAGTAATGGTAAAAATTATCCACATTATAATCATTTTAAATTCTTATCAGATTTATATTATAAACTGATCGAGAAAAATTCTGCTCCTACTTCAAGAAAAATAGGTGGGAGGGATAAGAACGCATAAAATATAATATTTAATTTTGTGTTTATCAATTAATTCAAAGATATATAATTTTTTAGCAATTTTATTACTTCATATGACGAATTTAAACTCGCTTTTTAATGCTTATTGCATTTGTAATGGCAGCATCCAATTTATAAATCTATATCTGATTATATGTTAAAGTGAAAGCTTTCTGATTCTTTGGCCATAGCATTACGATATTGATAGCATTATGATATTGATTGATAATGGAATCTTCTGAAAAGATATCTTTCGGTTCAAATGAAAAGCCTATAAAGTTTTCAGTGGTTTTGAGATTATTGTTAATTCCGATATTGGTTCAAATACTTCAGTAAACCGATTGACACTTTTTCCCCTAAGTTTTTTAAGCTTATTTTAACACTAGATTTTTTTCACAAACAATTTATCCATACAAATAGAAGTTAAAATAATTACATCCCTTTATATAAAGTAAAGGAACTTTAATTCGAAGGTCAGAAAACCGAAAAAAATTAATGTATAACATACAGTCAAGTCGTATGATGATAACTTTTTTTAACATACTATATTTTTTAAATATAGAATTTAAAAAATTTCGTAAACAATGTCAGTATTGTGCGCAAATTTAATATTACTTTAGAACCAATACTCAAATATAGTTCCGTTAGACGAAGGTAACATTTTCTATCATTAATATATCTGATTTATATCAATAGCTAAATTATCCACGGCGAAATAGTATATATTATTGTAAGAATGGAAATCGTATCTCAAAAACTTAACGAATTCAGTCAAAAGAAAAAATTGTGCTTACCTATGAAATCAATTTACTTGTGCAAACAGCAACATAAAGATTACTGCAAGAAATATATTACTTTTTGAATGAATAATACGTTTGTTTTTTAATGCTTCCTTTTTTGCGGCATTTGTCATATTTCTTCAGGAAATTTTCCTCATGTCTAACTATTTTTCAATGATAAAGTTATCTTTGAGATTTAATTCTTGGATAATCTTAATCTGGAGTTCGAATCCGAATGTACATTATTTAAATAAATACAGTTTTTAAATCCAATTATTTATAAAAAGAGAACTTTATTTAAAACGTACCATATATTAAAACCTTAAAATTGGGTTATTTTGAAATTTATGTAATAATTTAATCATTTTCCAAAGATTCAGATAAAATAGCACTGTTATTAATAATTTTCTTTTATACTGTAGATCAGGGATGCACAAATCGCGGCCCTCCATTAATTTGTTGGCAACCCGCCTCATCATGTTATTTTAACAAGACAATCAATCAACGAAATAATATTTCTAATTTTGAACAATGCATTTTCAAATAATATCTTTACGATATGAAATTATTTTTACAGTAGTTCGATAATAATGTTTTTAAACAATAAAGAAAAATAATAATCATATTTGTAATAATATACATTTTTTTTTATTTTTACTGTTTGTGTATGTGTGAAGTAGGCTAAAAATCAATGGAAATAAGAAATTTTAAAAAAATTGTAAATGCACACAAGGTAACACTGCCGTTTTAGCTAATGAAAATTTAGAATCAATTTTGCGTTTGGTTATTACAAATGTCGAACCTGACATAAAAAAAAATTGTTAACTCAATGAAATACCAAGCATTCAATTAAAAATTCTTTGTTTACTTTTCATTATGTTTCTTTGTAACATGTAATTAATAAACATATATGATATATGACTTTGGTGCTTTATTTGATAGCCCTCCTTTAAGTCACAGTAAATCTATGCAAGTCTGGTTGCATCCCTCTTGTAGATGATGAAATATGTAATTTTTATCTATATCTATTTTGATTACATATATTAAAACTATAAAAAAGTTTTCTAAATTAATACAAAAATATAGAATATAAATAAATTTAAAAAGTTAAAAGATGAAAAGCTATTCTGTATATTTATTTAAAATTTGTTTTTCAAGATGGCCGAACTTGTACGTTTCCTATTGTTATGTACTGTAGTTAATTAAAAATTTTCTGAGAATTCAAATTCCATATTAAAAGTCGCCATAAAATTTATTTTTGATGAAATGTTTATTCCAAATGATAATATGGAAATCTGAATTATTTTTGTTATGTGTTTTGTAAAAATTTAAAAATTACACAATTTTGTATTTACTCGGGTTTAACCAAATTTAATGAAATTCGTTAGACAGACATATATTTAATGCACGTATTTCAATTTGGGCGAACTTACTCTAAAAATTAAAAAATTTTAATCAATCTTTAATGCTACTTTAGTGCCACAGATATTTCGATATTAATGCTGCATAATTATGCCTTTAGAAAGATTATTGTAGGTCGCCCAACTTGATGTTAAGGCAAGATTATAGATTAATTGAAATAAATTTTAAGTTTATATATAATATACTACTACAGTGAAACCTGTTAAAGTGACCACCCTTTGGGACCGATTTGACTGGCCACTTTTCACAGTTGGTCACAATACAGGACAGTGACCCTCCCCTTCCCCTAAAAGAAAAGAACATATTAATCCAAATTACAAATTTATATTAATTAAAATCATCAACTTGCTGTCAAGCGATAATGACAACATATAACACTTATCACATTCTGAAAAATAAAGTCTTACAGCAAGCATATACTATATTAAATTAATACTAACCTGTATATGTGCATTTAACATAGTAAAACTTAAATTTAAATACTGTATAAAGATACATATACAGTAGTATTATAATACTGTATATACTTTTTAATATACTGGTTTATCAGACTATTTTATCATACAGTAACAGAAAAATTTTAATGGAATACTAATCCTTAGAATTTTTTCTAATGGAAAAAATTCTAAGGAAAATATAGTAATTCCTTCATGAAATTAATCTTCTTGGTCACTTTAGCAGGTTAAAATGTCTTAAAATTAACTGAGTGTCAATATACACATTATTGTCCGCCCCTAA